>MCJB01048874.1:31324-81857 GCA_002018475.1 Nicotiana obtusifolia
CCAAAAGCTCATCGTCCAAACAAACCCCTTCTAAAAGAAACCTAGCCGACCTGCTGCAACCATGGCGTCTCATCGCCAAAACTCATTCAAAAACCATCCAAAATTACACACAAACAACCCCCATTACTCCCTCGCTCCAAATCGATACCCCAACACCACCAAAAATCCTTAAAATCATTTGATTTTTAAGACAAAAATCAGAAAAAAAAAACATAATATTCAAAATCAAGACTTTTGAAGGCCGATTTTGAGTATAAACGGACTTTAGCAGTGTGTTCTTAACAAGAACACACGGTTAAAGTCAGTTCCTACTTTAAAATCAGATTTTTAAGAAGTTTTCAGCCCGAGGTAACCTCATCCTTTTTCCTCTGTCCGTTTTTCTGTTTTTGTTTTGTTTTGTTATCAATGTTTTAGGTGTTATCTTCTTCTACTCTTTTCTTTAGTGTTTTGTTAGTTTTAGTATTAGTTTCTGCATGGCTATAATTTAAAGAGGCTACAAATACAATAGCTTCTAAAAATTGAAGCCAAAAAACGATTGGGTCAAAAACTAATTTAGGGTCATGTGTCTTGGGCCGGATCAGTTTGACCTGTTGAGGATTAAAGGGCAGAAAACGGGTCAAGCGTGGGTAGAAATAACTGGAAGATTCTAGTAAGTCTTTAGTAGCAAATAAACAAATAAAAAGGAAAACTCGGGGGGTGTAAAAGTATTTTTCAGAAGTTGTAACAGATTTCTGTTTTGAGTTTGAGATCACATGCAAATAGAAAAAAATCTGTTAGGGAGTGGGAGCGGGGATATCGTGTGAGGGGGGTCTGTTTTGGTTTTGGATATAAAAAGGGAGAGGTGAGTCGTTCATAAAGGAGGTTACACGGTGACACTTAAGAGAAAAAGAAAAAGTCTTAGAAAAACAGAAAGTTCGAAGCATTTGAGCTAAAATTTAGCATTTGATTTTCTTGAAGTAGAACAAGTTGAGGCTGCTGTTAGCTGGCTGCTTCTACGTCAAAGATATTTAGGGGTTCTCTTTAAATAGGTATGTTCTCACGTCGCTTTGTAATTGCAAAAACATGAATGAAATGCACTGTTTGATTGAATGGTGATTGTTCTCTTTTATCTAAGGTTCATTCTGTCGTTTCTGCTTATACTCCTGCATATGTTCCTTTGCATTGATGTTCTGTTTCATCTTGCTTTGTTTACCTATTCATAATTGATAGTTGTTCTGGTGTCGTTGAATGACTACCACTGTTCCTTTACTCGGAATTTCGCTTCTGTTTGTTCTGTCCCTTTGCTCCCTCATCGTTAATGACCAGTCTTTGTATTATCAAATAAAATGTTGTCTCGCATCATCCCTTTAAGGTTCTGCTTAGTTTGTTCATTTATAAGTGATGAATATATCTTCTATATTGAACTAGTTGTTGATCTGCTGTTACTTACTTCATTGCTATGAGATGAACATTCAATAAACCACAAATCATGCATTCTGCTCAGTCAAAACAGGATAGTTAACTACTATTTTAAATCAATGATTTCATCCTTTCTATTATGATTATTTAGAGTTTAAAAGAAGGAACAAAAGGGCAGTTTCTTAGCATTCTAATAAGTTAAAGCTGAGCAATTTCTAGTTTTTGTAATCAGCTAATGGATGTGTAATTACTATGCTCAAACTGACCAAAAACTTATAATTAATCGTTATGGCAATTGTATTGGTCAAAAATGCATGAGTGATTGTTTTCCTGAGATGGGTATCGAAATTCAAAATAGTGGCTATCTCCTGGCAAATTGATGCAGAAATCGACTGGTACGTTTTTTTAAGGTCCACTGTTCTGAAAAATAGCACTGTTAGTAGTAACTCTGGGTTGTAGTCAGTTTATTAAAGCAATGGATATGTTCATAATCGCGTAGATGGGCTTATTTTAAGCTTACTATTTTAGTAACAAGTGTTTTACTGTAAATTTCGATTGTAGCCTAGTTTATTAAACTTGCTTGCTGAAATAGTACCATTCATGTAAATATTCAGGTTATAGTTGTGTTTGTTAATTTAATGGCTAGCGTCTGTAACTAAGCTATGTTGATAGACTTAATTTTAGATGATTGTTATAGAAATGGTGTTATCAATGTAAAATTTAGAGTACTATCAGCTTTGCAAAATTACTGGCTGCATTTGCAATTGTGCATCCTTCGTTTGAGTCTGTGCATAAATGGCGCTATTAATGTAAAACCTAGAGTATAGTTAACTTTGCAAAATTACTGGCTGTGTTTGTAATTGATTATGATTCGTTTGAATTTATGCATCTTAGAACCAACTGGGGCCGTTTCTAAAAGAGAGCTTTAAGTTCAAATTGTTTATTTCATACAGCTAGTGGACTATATTCGCAAATGAACTTATGCTGAATGATTTATATTTGAGCTTTATTTACTGTTCCTTAAAACGGGTTGGCTACTGATATGGATACTCAACACCATGTAGTGTTAATAAAATCCGCTAAATTAGTAGAGGTGTGCCATACGATTAACGACGATCACCAATGGCCCTCTTAATTAATTAAATGCAAGACTAGAGTAAATAAGCCTTAACGTTTCAAACTTGAGTAGCTCGTTGTTAGGCACGATTAACTACGTTGTGACTATGGGTACGGTTCCCGTGGCATAGTGACAAAGTCAACTTCGGGGGTGCCTTTTAGGTGACCCAATTTTAACAATTTTAAATAATAAAGGCTTTCAAACTAGTTTGAGGTGTGCCATACCAAACGAAATTTACCAATATATGGCCCTCGTTAAGTAAATACTTAGAAAAATCGAGGTGCGGCGTTTAGCGAATTTCATGGCCCTCGAAGGCTAAAAACGCGTAGTTTGCTTTAGGCGCGTTATTCCAATAATTTAATTTCCTAAACCCGGGTGCGTATTTATGTGACCCAAATCCAAAATTCCAATGTTAAATTAAAAGGTGTTACAAATTGCGGGTGCATTTATGTGACGTAATTTGTGACATATTTTGATTAACATTGCAATTCTCCGATAATTCTAAAAGTGGAAAAGCAAAATGAAGTAAGATGCACTATAGGCTAATAATAGGTATTAAAATCAGATAATAAGTCGATTATGACAATGAAGCGACCGTGCTAGAACCACGGAACCCGAGGGTGCCTGACACCTTCCCTCGGGTTAACAGAATTCCTTACCTAGAATTTCTGGTTCGCAGACTTCGTTAAGAAAGTCAAATCTTTTCCTCAATTTGGGATAAAACCGGTGACTTGGAACACCAATCTAAGATTTCCAAGTGGAGACTCTGAAAATAAAACTAAATAATCTCATTTCGACTAATGTCACTTTAATTGGAAAAACTCTTCATATATTCCTCACGGGGGTGTGCGAAAAGAGGTGTGATATCAGGTAATAAAGTGATAAGATAGAGTGTCGAACTCACGAGGACTTGTTATCAACTATTAACTAAATTAAGCTATTCCAATTATCTAAACAAGAATTGAACCCAAAAGTAGTGATGCTAAAGTAATTAAACTAAAAAGAAAATAAATAATGAACTTTGAACAAAGGAAGAATAATTTTTTATGTTATCGGTAATGAAAACGATCCAAGGTTATAGGCTATCTAACATTCCTATTGTATTTTTCAATTGAATTGACTAATTAATTCATCTAGATTATTAGTTGACATGGTTAATATTGCTCATAAGAATCTATCGAGTTCTTACTCGCCTATTCAAGCTGACCTAACGCCTATATGTCTATGAAGTTAGAACCAGCAAGAACGCATTTATAACTCCGGCACATCAACCAAGCAAGGCAATTAGGTATATGTCTATCCTAACCGCGAATCCGTTTTCCGATGCCCGAGTTTAAGAACTTGCTCTACTCAATCCTATATGCAACTTAGAATTCTCACTGTCGAATTTAACTCAAGATTCATAGATGGTACTTAATTGGAGATCAAGCAATCAAATAATTAAGTGCAAGATTGAATAAATAAACCAATATGATAAATAAGAAATCAAAATCAATATTCGAATAACAATAGTCATGAAAGAACCACAACCCTAGAACGTGAAGTTTAGCTCCACATAGATATAGTAGCCAAACAACAAATCATACAAAGAAACATAAAAATTATAAAGTTTAGTGAAAGAAAAGATGAAACCCCGCCTCCACGGCGGCTCTTGCTCTCCCTTCATCAAATGTTACTCTCAAAAACGTTCTCCCCCTCCAAAATAGAATTGGGACCCCTTTTATACGAATTGGGGCCGCGTAGGACCGAAAATAACATTGTCCCAGGCGAAATAGGAAAACCCCCGCCTCCAACGTCTAGACCAGCACCTAATGCTGGCCCTGGCGCAGAAAACAGTAACTATTTTGGCATTCTTTCACTATCTGGTAGAACTGTACTCCATTGATAGACCACCAAAATGGTATTCAGGTCGTCGGTCTGCAGGAGGGTTATAATTGGATGTCTGCTCGTCGGGTATACAGTATCATGTATGATAAATGCTCATGGTATAAAGCATGGCGATAATGGTTTACAGCATCTTGGTGCCCTGTCTCCAAATTTACTGGTTGATATTTATGATGCTCTACTAATCCATCTTGTTTGGAATAATCACAATGCTCTGCTGCTAGAGCCTCACTTCTGTAAATACTAGGATTCTTTAGCAGCATGTCCCGCCTATAAGCATCATGTGGCTCCACCAGTTGCACCTCTCTGTAAGAAACACGACTCTGTGTCATTGTGTCCCGTCCATAAACATCAATTTCCGAAGTTCTGTTATATGATTGACCGGTAGCACGTGGTAGTAAATATTGAGGCAAAGCTAATGGCACCGGTGCAGTTGTAACTACATCACTTCCGTGCAGATGTGGATATGCATGGACCTAGACTCTTCCACCCACTTAGCTTGTCGAGCACGTTCAGTTTTTCTCTTTTTATGCACATGCCGCCCCATACTTCTGCCCCTCTTGGCCATAATACTGGTCTCTGATTTAAGTTGTGAACCCGACTCCTCGGACCCGGACTCTTTGCTAGAAGTGAAAATCTTACACAAGTTCTTCACCTATTCATTAGCAACAAATATAAACAAGTTGTTGGCATGACCCACACAAGGCTACAATCAACATCCAAGTGATGTTTGGCATAAAAGATGTAAAATTCTATGTAAATCATCTCATATTTGGCTCTTGTTTTATGAAATTGGGATGTTAATTGCTTCGATTCATGTTAATGTAATGTGTTTTTATGTGTAGGAATGAGTCGGGAGCAATTGGGGGCAAAACGGGCAAGAAACGAGCCAAAACGAGACGAAAACGGACCAAGAGGCATGGGCCGCCACAGGCAGCGCCTGGCGCCACCTGTGGCGCTGGAGGTAGAGAAGTTGAAGAAGGGCACTGGTTGCAGCGCCCTGGGGGGCGCCTGGCACCAGCCAGGGTGCCGACTTCGGAAATTCATCCTAATCCGTCTAGCAGTCCACTAATTCGACCCCAACCCTTCCCAACTCCTATATAAACACCTCTAAACTCTATAGGAAGGGGGAGAACGTGATTTGGGAGCCAAGAACGCTACGGAACATCGTACAGAAGCAATCAATCATCAGTTTTCATCTCTGTCTAGTATTTCTATTAGTTTTTCAATACTTTATCTTTTGATTATTCTGAACATGAGTGGCTAATCACCCCTTGTTCTGGGGTTGTGATTAGCCATGAATATTGTGGTTCGAAGTTGACAATTCCTTGTTTATAATTCATAATCATATGGTTGTTTCTTCAATTCTATGCCTAATTGCTTAATTGTTTTGGCCATCAATTAATTTCTATCAATTATCTATATTATGTTTGGGAAAACTATGCTTAGATTAGAAAAGAATTGAAGAAAGCATGTTCTTAACCTTTTAAGGGGGGAGGATTCGTGGTTAGGATAGGAATATACTTAATGACCATACTTAATTAAATATCGTATTTTTATTGCATTCTTGATAGATTAATTCCATAGGAATATAGGTGTTATTCTGATTGAGAATACGCGAATAGTACTTCGGAAGAAGGCTATGAGTATGTTTATCGATTAATTAGCAACCATACATGAATTATATGAACGGGAAGTCAATTAGAACACAATAGGATTGGAAAAATAATCACAACCCTGAAATATTTGTTTTATTGATTACACAACACGTAATTTGTTCCTTGCAATTAGTAGATATAAATTAGAATTATAGTTTAGAATAATCCATCTCTTGAATTCGGATTTTGCTTGTTTAAATAACAGTATTAGTTCGTTAGAAAGTAGTTAATTTAAGTCCCTGTGGGTACGACAACCTAGACTCATAATCCTATATTACTTGTCGACCGCGTATACTTGCGTGTGCGCTAGGGAGCAACAAGTTTTTGGCGTCGTTGCCGGGGACTTAAAAATCTGCTACTTTACCAACTTCAGCTTATATTTGTTGTTTATTCAAGTTTCACTAATCGGCTTACGTTGTTTGCATTGACACAGGCTCTTCTACTGAATGCGAAGAAGTAGAAGCGCAAACAACCTTCTTCCCTTTGATCCAGAAATTGAACGAACACTACACAGAGTAAGGAGGGAAGTAGAATCCAGGACCAGAATTAACGGAGAGTTGGACATTGTTGTTCAACCACAGCCAATTGAGATGGCAGGGAACGCAGAAAGAGCAGTAATTGAAGCTGCAAGACCAAATCTTGCCAATATGACTCAGGCGATTGTCAAGCCTGAAATCACAAGGCACTTTGAGTTGAAGAAATACATGGTGCAGCTAATCCAGTCTACAGGGCAGTATGTGGGACTGTCGCACGAAGACCCACAGAGACACATTCAGAACTTTTTGAAAATCACGGACACTTACAATTATCCAAATGTGTCTAAAGACTATGTGAGGTCGACATTGTTTCCCTTTTCTCTACTGGGGGAAGCAAAAGAGTGGTTGCAAAAGGAACCTGCCAACAGTATTTACACATGGGATGACCTGGCCAGAAAATTTCTGATCAAATTCTTTCAAACCAAGAAGACCAAGTCACTGAGAAGCCAGATTTTGGGATTTGAACAACGGGAAGGAGAGACCCTTCGACAGGCATGGGAAAGGTATAAGAAGCTGCTTAGGGACTGTCCACACCATTGCCAGACAGATGAGGTACTGGGACACACGTTTGTTGATGGGTTAGATGAAGCTTCGAAAATGAACCTTGACTCAGCATGGGGGGGCAGTTGCATGGCCAAGCCGTATAGTGAAATCCAACTCCTATTGAACAATTTCACGGCCAATGATCATAATTGGAAAGGTGATGGTGACTCGCGCAGAGCCATTAAACAGAAGGGAGCTGGGTTGATAGAATTGGATGACCTTGCAGCTATGAGAGCAGAGATGGCTAAACTGGCCAATCAGATGAACAGAATGATGATGCAGCAGGTTCAACCAAGACAGCAGGTCCAACAAATGTCATTATGCTGTAAGATGTGTGGTGACAACCACACAAGTAATATGTGCCCTACCAACCCGGAATCCATATATTATGTGGGACAACAGAACAGGGGGCCTGTAAATCAGAATACACAATATGAGAATTCCTACAATCCAAATTGGAGGAATCATCCCAACTTTTCATGGGGTAGTCATCAACAGCAGCAGAATACAGGCAGACCGTAAGGGAATTATAACCAACCACAAAGGCAACCTCCATAATCAGATGATAATACGAATGAGTTGTTAAAGCAGCTGGTGCAGGACAACAAGCAATTCAGAACTGAATACCAAACCCTCACCACAACAGTGAGGAATCTGGAATGCCAGTTGGGACAGCTGGTCGGGGCTCAAAATACTCGACCAACTGGAGCATTACCCAACGATACTGAAGCTAACCCAAGGGCAGCACTGAATGCGGTATCATTGAGGAATGGGAGACAGTTAGAAGAGGTAGAATAAAAAAAGAAGAAGCAGGTGACCTTCAATGAAAAACCCATCACCATCGAAGTAGCAGCAGAAAAGGCTAAAAAGGTGGAGAAATCGGTTGAAGAGGCAGGAGCTAAGAAATCCCCACAATTGGTTGCAAGGCCCCCACCTCCATTTCCACAAAGGTTATAGAAGTTGAGAGATAATGAGGCATACAAAAAGTTCCTTGAAATTCTAAAACAGGTACAAATCAACATTCCATTGGTGGATATTTTGCAAGAGGTACCTAAATACGCAAAGTATATCAAGGATATTGTGGCCAATAAAAGGAGATTGACTGAATTTGAAACGGTGGCGCTTACTGAGGAGTGCAGTTCTAGAATTCAAGGCAAGCTACCACAAAAATTAAAGGATTCGGGTAGCTTCACTATTCAGATTTCAATTGGGAAACATGCTGTGGGAAGACCATTATGTGATCTCGGAGCAAGTATAAATTTGATGCCACTTTCAGTGTTCAGACAGTTGGGGTTGGGTGACCCACGCCCGACGACGGTTATATTACAGTTGGCAGACCGCTCTTTGGCTCATCCGGAAGGTGTGATTGAAGACGTCCTAGTCCAAATTGGCTCGTTCATACTTCCTGCAGATTTCATCATCTTGGATTACGAGTCAGATCAGGACGTCCCATTTATTTTGGGGCGTCCATTCTTAGCTACCGGCAACGCCATTATAGATGTCTGTGAAGGTAAAATGACTATGCGGGTGGGAGATCAAGAAGAAGTATTTAATGTCTATAAAGCACTCCGACTGCCAACACATTATGAAGAGTTGTCCATGATTTCAGTGGTGGAGAATGTCTCTACATCCTTAGTGCCTTACCTGAGCCCAGCTGATCCCGTTGAACGTATATTGATTGGGGATATGGAAGTTAATGAAGATGAGATGATGGGGGAAATCGATCAATTACTGGACTTATCTTGCAATTATATTCAGGGGTTCAGAAAATTGAAGAATTGGATAGGCCTGTTACTCTGACCTTTCCCAGGACATCTATTGAGGAAGCACCAAAGCTTGAACTCAAGCCACTTCCAGCGCATCTGCGCTATGCATATTTGGGTAATTCTGAGACGTTGCCAGTGATCATATCATCCAGTATGACCAGCACGCAAGAGGAAAAACTGCTTCGGGTCCTTCGAGAATACAAAAAGGCAATCGGGTGGACCATAGCAGATATCAAGGGAATCAGTCCATCTTTTTGCATGCATAAAATATTTCTAGAAGAGGGACACCGCCCTAGTGTAGAGCAGCAGCGGAGACTGAATCCGATAATGAAAGAAGTGGTGAAGAAGGAGGTAATAAAATTACTTGACGCGGGTATCATCTTCCCAATTTGTGACAGCAATTGGGTCAGCCCGATGCAGTGTATACCTAAAAAGGGGGGATGACCGTTGTAGAGAACGAGAAGAATGAATTAATTCCTACTCGAACTATCATAGGATGGAGGGTGTGCATTGACTACAGGAAACTCAACAAAGCAACCCGAAAGGACCACTTCCCACTCCCATTCATTGATCAAATGCTCGACAGACTAGCAGGGCATGAATACTATTGTTTTCTGGATGGCTACTCGGGGTACAATCAAATTGTCATATGCCCCAAAGATCAAGAGAAGACTACCTTCACTTGCCCTTATGGCACCTTCGCATTCAAGCGAATGCCATTCGGCCTATACAACGCACCTGTAACATTCCAAAGATGCATGATGGCTATTTTCACCGATATGGTGGAAAAATTTGTGGAAGTGTTCATGGATGATTTCTCTTTTTTTGGGTCTTCATATGATGATTGCTTAAGGAACCTTAGTAAGGTGCTATGACGGTGCGAAGAAACGAATTTGGTACTTAATTGGGAAAAGTGCCACTTTATGGTGCAAGAAGGAATTGTATTGGGTCATAAGATCTCCAGAACCGGCATCGAAGTAGATAAAGCTAAAGTGGAGGCCGTTGAAAAATTGCCTCCTCCAATTTCCGTAAAGGGTGTCCGGAGCTTCTTGGGACATGCAGGTTTTTATAGACGCTTTATTAAAGATTTTTCTAACATTGCTACTCCTTTGTGCAGGTTGCTTGAAAAAGATGTATCCTTCAAATTCGATGATTCCTGCCTCAAGGCGTTTGCAGCACTTAAGGAGAAGTTGGTGACTGCACCAATCATCGTAGCACCAAATTGGTCATTGCCCTTTGAACTTATGTGTGATGCTAGTGACTTAGCAATTGGAGCAGTGCTGGGACAACGGAAAGACAAGGTGTTCCACTCAATCTACTATGCAAGCAAAACTCTTGATGCAGCACAGCAAAATTACACAACCACCGAGAAAGAATTGTTAGCAGTAGTTTGGGCATTTGAGAAATTTTGAGCTTATGTGGTGGAAACGAAAGTCATAGTCCACACCGACCATGCAGCAAACAGGTACCTATTTACTAAAAAAAGAGTCTAAAGCTCGATTAATGCGCTGGGTATTGTTGTTGCAGGAATTCGATGTGGAAATCAGAGATCGGAAGGGGACAGAAAATCAGGTAGCGGATCATCTATCCCGTTTAGAAAATCATGATCACATGGAAGAAGATGGACAAATAAAAGAAATATTTCCAGATGAACATCTCTTTGCAATCAGTCATGACTCTCCCCCTTGGTATGCGGATTATGTAAACTACTTGGTGAGCGGAGTACTTCCTCCAGATTTCAAGACTGAAGCCAGAAAAAGGTTCTTGCACGATGTGAATTTCTACTACTGGGACAAATCTTACTTGTTCAAACAGTGTGCTGATCAGTTGATGCGGAGATGTATTCCGGAAGAAGAAGTGGAGTCTGTATTGCATGATTGTCACGCCTCACCTTATGGAGGCCATCACGGAGGAGACCGAACAGCAGTTAAAGTACTACAATCCGGTCTATTCTGGCCAACCTTATTCAAGGACGCACATGCATTTGTAAAAAGGTGCGATAAATGTCAGAGAACAGGCACCATCACAAGGAAGCAAGAGATGCCCCTCAACAACATTCTCGAAGTTGAACTTTTTGATGTTTGGGGGATAGACTTTATGGGGCTGTTCCCACCTTCCAGAGGGAACAAATACATTCTGCTTGCCGTTGATTATGTGTCAAAATGGGTAGAGGCAATTGCTTTGCCTACAAATGATGCCATGGTAGTCGCTGCATTCGTCAAGAAGAACATATTCTCCAGATTCGGCACTCCACGGGCATTAATCAGCGATGAAGGAACACACTTTTGCAATCGGCTATTCAATAATCTTCTAGCAAAATATGGGGTGCGTCACAAAGTTGCCACAGCATATCACCCCCAAACAAGCGGCCAAGCGTAAGTGTCAAACAGGGAGATTAAACAAATTCTGGAGAAGACAGTGAGCGTGAACCGAAAGGATTGGGCCTCAAAGCTAGATGATGCACTTTGGGCGTATAGGACAGCTTACAAAACTCCAATTGGAACATCTCCCTACAAATTAGTCTATGGAAAGGCATGCCACTTACCGGTAGAATTGGAGCATAAAGCTTACTGGGCGATAAAAAGATTGAATATGGATTTTGAAGCTGCGGGCAAAAAGCGACTCATGCAATTGAATGAATTAGATGAGTTCCGGCTACACACCTATGAGAATGCCAAATTGTATAAAGAAAATACAAAACGATAGCATGACAAGCACATAAAACCACGCCATTTTGAACCGAGCCAACAGGTGCTATTATTCAATTCAAGACTAAGGTTGTTTCCCGGAAAGCTAAAATCAAGGTGGTCGGGTCCATTCGAAATGGTGCGGGTTACTCCATATGGTGCAATTGAACTGCGAGCTCTGACCAGTGAAAGAAAATTTTTGGTGAACGGACAAAGGGTTAAGCACTATTGGGGAGGTTTGATCGATAGGGATAAAACCAAGGTCGTACTCACCAACGAATAAGGCGAAAATTGGAGTCGTGCCGCGACGTTAAATCAGGCGCTGGTTGGGAGGCAACCCAATTTTTATCGTGTTTTCTTAGTTATTTTAGTCTTTAGATTAGTTAGGGGAATATAATTGATGTATAAAAATAGTAGATGTAATGTTGTAATACATACAAAAAAAAATATATGTCTAAATAAAAAAAAAAAGAAAAAAAAGGGAAAATCAGCAAAACAGTTCTGCCCAGGCCAGCGCCCAGTGCTGCCTGCGGCGCTGAAGGCAGTGACTTCCAAGACCCCCAGCGCCAGGGCGGGCGCTAGGCGCCGGCTAGGGGGGTATCCAGGTAAGTAATTTTTTTTTTAATTTTCGACCCATACCCACTAACCCAACCCACAACCCGTCTTATACTAATAAAATTAACCCTTTTTATACTAACATACCACCCGAATTCCACCACAAAACAGCACTAAAACAAAACAAAATTCCCCATCCCAGCGTTCTTCTGTCTTTTTCCTCACTAACAATTTCAGATTTTCTTAACTTTAATCTTCCATCTTCAGGTATAAACATCTTCTCTACTCTTTCATTTTCTCTTTTAATTTATTTGTTTTTTATTTGTGTATATCCATTCATGTTCCCATTCCCAACATTCCCTTCCCTCTTCTTCTTCTTTTATTCTCGAAATTCATGGTTGTCTGAGTGTAAGCCGATATATTGTTTGGTTATTGTTGTTATCGAAGTAGTAAACTAACATTCCCTCTACTTCGTAAATATCGGGAGGGCTACTACACTTCACCATTATTGAGGGTGAAGAACACTATTCATGCCCACCACCTGTTTGTTTAAATGCCTGAATGAGAATTTTAAAGCCCCGGTGAAGTCTGAGTAACCGAACATAATTGTATTTGCATTTGAACTAAGTGTGGGGTATCATGGGTGAATTCCACATGTTGAGGGGTCGGTCTTTGTTGTCGAACGTGTAGTGCGCCATATTTATTACTCATGTATGTTGTAAATATGTATATGCTAGTTTCATGTTTGTGTTTTCTAGTCTTAGATAGATGTGCCGAGCTTTTCTCGTATGTTATCATTATCACTTATTCACGTCGCCATGTTCACTATTTCTCACACACGGGGAAGTCTTGAGTACCCGTAAATTGTATTGAAACACTTGTTTTTATACCTCGAGTTTAAGTTTGGGGTCCCTTCATGAAATTGTACTACACTTTTCTCACTTTTCTATTTGTCGTGTTGCAGGACGATATGGCACGTGATGATGCAAAAGGGAAAGCACTTGGCAAGGCTTCCGCCACTTCACAAGCTCCTAAAAAGCGCAAACAAGGAGAGGGCGTATCGCGACAATCTAAGGGCAAGCAAGTAGAGGAGGGGTCGCAGCAAGTCCCCACCAGGTCTCGCCCGCGATTGGACTTTGTTAATGATGCTGCGGCAGTATGGTATCGGAACTTGTGCCAACTGGGCGCTACGTTTCAGAAATGGGCATCAACACCACTACATTGGAAAGGCGGTTCCCGGATGTTCTTGCTAGACTACGCCTCTCACGAATGGAAAAATTTCTTGATTGCCCAAGGCCAGCAAATTTGAGTCTCGTTCGCGAATTATATGCCAACTGGGTCCACCAGCGCTCCATCTCTTATGTTCGAGGAACTGAGGTGCCATTGGGAAGGGAAGAGATGTTGCGGGTGTTGAAAATGCCGACCCGCAGCGCCTTCAAAACCTCATCAAAAGTCCCCCTTATCAGCTCATCCGGCATACCTTGTATGGCATTGATTCCAATGCCAAATGGAACAGGAAGCAGGGTAATATACATCTCTCGATGGTCAGAGCGGATTTCAACAACACCGCCAAAATGTGGCAAAATTTTGTGCAGGCTGGGCTGATGCCTGCTGAACACAGCATCGACTGCACTCGAGCTCGAGTGTGTTTGATTTTTTCCCTTATGACTGGCCGACCCATCAATATAGCGAAGATCATGCTCACTGAGATGGCCCGTACCAGATTCGGGCGACAGATTAGGCGGCTATATTATGGCAACCTCCTGACCCAGCATATGAGATTTTTGGGAGTGCCCGAATATCCGGGGCATGATGAAGTGGTGGAGGCCCCAGCTGGCCTTATGGAAATTACCTCCGTCATGGAGCCATCCTCCAAACTCACCCCAGCAGCTAGGTTGGAGCAGGATGAAAATTTCAGCAAATACATGTACAACGCTATCAACCTCCTCATGAGCCGAGCGGTCATCTTTGATGAAGAGCGCATGCACTTGCGCGACGATCTCTCCGGAGCGTCAAAGGAAATGTTAGGGATTTCACCTGGCAGTCCGATCCATTCTGCCGAGGATGCCAACACAGTGGAAGGCTCAGATCACGAGGGAGATGATGATGATGAAGCTACAGGGCCCATGGCATTGGTACCATTCGAGCTGGCTTCTGATGAGACTGGCCCGGACTGAGAGGGAGTTTTCTTTTCACCCTGCTTTATTACTTAAATTTTTAATGCATCGGGACTATGCATACTTTAAGTGTGGGGTGGGGGGAGTACTTCGTGTGCTGGTAATTGTTGTTGTTAAAATTTGTGTAGTGTGATGGTGAGATTATGCATTTGTTTGTTTAATTGTTGGTTGTAATTTATTTCTTTTTAGTGGATAATGTTTAGTATTTTTGTTTTCTTAATAGTTAGTTATAGTCTTTAAAGTAAAAATCAGAAAAATAAAAAAAATATTTAGACATATAAAAATATAAAAAACAAAATATATATATATATATATATATATATATATATATATATATTCCAGATTTTTTCCGACGATGGATTGTTTTCTTGAGCGACAAAAATTGGATCAAAAACAACAAAAAGATTTTGTTTTATTTTTTAGGATAGTTAGGTAATATTCCTTGGTTTTTCTTAGGGCACCGGTTCTTTTCCAAGGATGTAGCTCGAACCGGGCAATTTTAATCTTTCTTTTAGGACTAATTTTATGAAGAACTGGGATATATTGCAATGCTTCTTGACATGGTTTATGCTAGTCCAATAGGCTATGACATATGATCCACTTCCCGTTTAATTATAAGCCTAAAGAAAATCCACCCAATTTGTGACACCTCTTCTCAATTGTTGACTTGCATATCATGTAGTGTATTTACTGCTTAATTGTTTCAATCATATATGCTTGCTTAACTTGAAATTTGAACAGAATCGTCGTGATTGAGTCATGTGCATTGTGTGAGTGAGGTTTTGATTCTCTATGCTGTCTTATATAGTCTAGAACTTGCCCCGTGTGTTAATTAAAGCGAAATTATAAGTTGGGCTAATCTAAGAAATGATATAGGCACTTTCTTGTTTAATTATGGATGTGCTTGTCACATCGAATATAAATTTGTCCGTTGCTAGTCCCTTTGAGCCTAGAGGCCTTTTTCTTTAGTACCTACCTTACAAGCTATTCTCTTATTTTGTTCTTAATTCAAACCTTATTTGAACCTTTACCTCCGAAAGCACTTAGTCGCTAAAAGAAGTAAGGGTAGAATTTAGGGGGATTGTCTTGATTATGAGTGGAACCGTGAAAAGACTTGTCGGTTAAATGAAGCTAAACTGAAGAATCACTAGCTGATGAATATGTGTATGGAGTGTGAAAAGAAAAGAAGAAAGAAAAAATGAAAAAGAGAAAAATGTTAGTGAAAAAGATATGGAAAACACCTCCTATTGGTGTGTGCTAAGTGATTTGATAGAAATTGCTGAATTGAAAAAGAAAGGCTATGTATATGAGACAAGTTTAATAATTGAAAGAAGAAAAGTGTTTAAATATTGATTGTAGTATATTAAGTGCTTAAGAGGACTAGCCATTATTACCAGATATACCCTACCCGTCCCCTAGCCAACATTACAATCTTAAAAGTCCTAGTTGATCTTAGATTTGACTGACTCAATTAGTGAAAATCTACACTACGGGCAGGCTTATGGTACTTTATGGGAAGCATATGAGTTCTTTGTGAGAGTGAGAGTATGTTGTGCAAATTTTGTGTGATTTTATTCATATATGTTCACTCTTCAGATATTGGTGAGGGCACATGATTTCATGAACGACTGCTAGCGTATAAATTATCTTGTTAGGTAAGTATATGTATTGAGATTGCTTAATGTGGCAAGTCGGCTTTTGAGGTTGGGTGGTGACAATTGTGGTGTTGGATGTTAATGAATTATTGTGCCTAAGTAGACTTTACGGGAATTATATGGATTAATTATGTGTTCATACTTATTTGCTAGTATTGATAGTGTTCAAGAGTATGGTTTGTTTAAAAAGTCGGATGTTCCATGATAATATTAAGAGTTTGGTAGTTGGGAAGATTGTATATAATCTCATTGCTCGAGGGCGAGCAAGAGTCTAAGTGTGGGGTGTTGATGTTTGGCATAAAAGATGTAAAATTCTATGTAAATCATCTCATATTTGGCTCTTGTTTTATGAAATTGGGATGTTAATTTCTTCGATTCATGTTAATGTAATGTATTTTTATGTGTAGGAATGAGTCGGGAGCAATTGGGGGCGAAACGGGCAAGAAATGAGCCAAAACGAGACGAAAACGGACCAAGAGGCATGGGGCGCCACAGGCAGCGCCTGGCGCCACCTGTGCCGCTGGAGGCAGAGAAGTTGAAGAAGGGCACTGGTTGCAGCGCCCTGGGGGGCGCCTGGCGCCAGCCAGGGCGCCGACTTCGGAAATTCATCCTAATCCGTCTAGGAGTCCACTAATTCGACCCCAACCCTTCCCAACTCCTATATAAACACCTCTAAACTCTATAGGAAGGGGGAGAACGTGATTTGGGAGCCAAGAACGCTACGGAACATCGCACAGAAGCAATCAATCATCAGTTTTCATCTCTGTCTAGTATTTCTATTAGTTTTTCAATACTTTATCTTTTGATTATTCTGAACATGAGTGGCTAATCACCCCTTGTTCTGGGGTTGTGATTAGCCATGAATATTGTGGTTCGAAGTTGACAATTCCTTGTTTATAATTCATAATCATATGGTTGTTTCTTCAATTCTATGCCTAATTGTTTAATTGTTTTGGCCATCAATTAATTTCTATCAATTATCTATACTATGTTTGGGAAAACTATGCTTAAATTAGAAAAGAATTGAAGAAAGCATGTTCTTAACCTTTTAAGGGGGGCGGATTCGTGGTTAGGATAGGAATATACTTAATCACCATACTTAATTAAATATCGTGTTTTTATTGCATTCTTGATAGATTAATTCCATAGGAATATAGGTGTTATTCTGATTGAGAATAGGCGAATAGTACTTCGGAAGAAGGCTATGAGTATGTTTATCGATTAATTAGCAACCATACATGAATTATATGAACGGGAAGTCAATTAGAACACAATAGGATTGAAAAAATAATTACAACCCTAGAATATTTATTTTATTAATTACACAATACGTAATTTGTTCCTTGCAATTAGTAGATATAAATTAGAATTATAGTTTAGAATAATGCATCTCTTGAATTCGGATTTTGCTTGTTTAAATAACAGTATTAGTTCGTTAGAAAGTAGTTAATTTAAGTCCCTGTGGGTACGACAACCTGGACTCATAATCCTATATTACTTGTCGACCGCGTATACTTGCATGTGTGTTAGGGAGCAACACCAAGCAAGTGTGAGGATTTCAAATAAATACAAATACAATGTGCAGATACCTATTTTGTTGCCATTCTCAAAAAAAAATGTCCAGATACCTGTTCAGACATCAATTTGCAACCAAACTTTGTCCTCGTGTAATAATTCGCTTTAATAACTTCCCTAAACTTCTTCTCTGCTAATGGCAAGCAATCTTCAACAACAGAAAAATGAACCTGAAATCATCGGATATATAGTTAAGACAAAATGGCAATTCAAGCAATCTTATCCATAAACTGCACAAACATATGCACCAACACAACACAATTCTTGAATCTAATTTGCATTGAGGAAGTGTTCAAAACAAACCAAGAATTACTGTAGTATATGTGACATCATTGCCGGTTACATAATTAATGTGGAGCCATCATGCATTCAGTCTTCATCTCACAATACAAAACTCACAATGCACCACCCCTTCCAGCCCCTTGACCATCAGCCATCTCTCCAAACTCGCAATACAAAACTCATGGTGCACCACCCCCCGGCCCTTTAACACCAGCCACAAAAAGATGTCGGACGAGCACCGAGAGAAATATGTGAACTTCTCAAAAATTAAAGATAACGTATTGCAGGTAAAATGTGATTCAATGGAAAATTTACCTGCAGCAAAATATAGTTATTATCACTTGAAATTTGAAAAACTGACCAATAGCAAGGCAAAGAATAGGATGGTCAAAGTGATCCTTTGTTGTCATTGGCACACTAATGAACCATGCAGTAATGCAGCAAGCATAATGCAATCACTGTTATAACAACTTCAGAAACTCACTTCTGATCTCAGTTGAAAATCTGAAGACCTCAAAATGGAATAACGAGCTTTTTTACATGCCCCTATACCCCCTATCTTTCGAGATGTTTCACAATCCAAAAGATAGTTTTCTACTGACTCTCTGCCCAGCCAATCTCTTCCTTTTCACTATCATCCTATAAACATCATAAAGGAAAGTAACTGAATAGAGAAATTTTTTAGAACTTCCTGTATTCAGTGTACACATGGGACATTATCTTGTAGAATAATTTCAGATTTTAACTACAATAAAACTTACAAAGGCAGAACAAAGGAAAGAATACCTCCTCCACAAATTGATATACCCAAAAATGGTCACTTGTACAGTTTTGTTCCTTGATATAGGATAATGCACATATTCAATCACATATATTGCTAATTCAGCACTTAGTCTCCAGAATAGAGCACAATAATTCCCCAGAGAAACTAAATTAGGGCATCAGTGCAAAGCATTGACAAAGAATTATCGTACATATAAACTGCTCACTAGAAAAATATTTTTACCTAAAAGCATGGATCTAAGTGAGAAATTAGTTTCATAATTAACAAATAACTACTGCTTTTCCAACAATACTTTTTAAGCTCAATCAGATTTCTTAGGGATGCAAACAAATATTTTGTTATTCCACAAGAAAAGAAGAAACAAACCTCAGCAGATACTTTTAGCGAGTCACAACCTATTGGAAGAAAAATAAATTACCTCAACCTAAATTGAATATAATTCATCTCTATGACCGATTCAGCCAAGTAACAATGTCAACAAAGTCATAGAGTTAATTTACTGTGCAAATTTCCTACTTAGGGAAGGTCGTGAGTAAAGCAATTACTAGTCCAAACGGGAGAACACCAGAGAGAATAGAGAAGGAAGCAGGGCAAGTAGAGGAGGTGGCAAAAGAACAAGCTATTACATAAAATGTCAACCTTATTGATAATGTATTCAAGGTCTTATGACTCCATCCTTTAAGGATCCTGGAGATGTTGTTAGCTCTTACCATTTATTGGTCAGACGCCACTTTGCTGTTGCATTTTACGACTAGAATTGTTCTTAAAAGCAAAAAAACTATAAAACAGTAAAAAGGTGGAGCTCAAAGGGATTCAAAGTCGTACTAGTTGACCTGAGATGGGAATTGTGACTTAAAAGCCTTGGGTTCAATGTTAAAACCCCCATGTCCTACAGCTTTGTAGATCCCACACATCAATTTCAATTCAACGTCATATAGAAAGAGTTTTATTTCTTTTTGAACTTTCTCCACCATCTCTCTCTTGTTTGCTGGCTGTCCTAGAACCTTGTACAGATAGCAGTCCTTCTTTGTCTCAGAGTTGCACATGAAAATCATACCCACGTTATCAGCCTGCTCAGCGGACTCCTTCTCCTTCTTTTTCTTCTTCTTGTGTGACAGCCCAGGCTTATCTTTGCCTTCAGTAGCAATTTTCTCAAGGCTCATCTTAGCTTCATCTCCAGAGGCAACCTTCTTTGAGCATCCTTCACATCACCTGTGGAGACCGAATTTCCCCTTTCTGTTCCCTTAGAATCCTGCTCACCTGTGGATGGGGCTCATCTCCATACAGGGAGGTAGCTCAATTGACCGAACCAAGTTAAATATTTATGTCTTTTTTGGTATATTTCTCTTTTATTGTCTGATTTATCCTTGTTCAGGATTTATTTTGCTAGCTTCCGCATGACACCCGATTTTTTCGGTCCTAACAAGAAACGAGGTTCAAGATAGGTTCATCTTGGCGAGTTCAGTTCTAGCCGCAACCTATTTGACGGTAATCATGATTTTTGTGTGAAAAATGGACCCGACTACTATGCACGTTTAGACAAACTTTGCGGTGGAGATTTGAAGATGCGACGTGTTGAAGGTTATGTGACGAAGGTGGATCAAGTTTATTTTCTCAGAAAATTCAGGCCAAGGGGAGAATTGTTAGGTGTTGTCCTGATTTTCTTACCATATTTGGTTTTCCTATCTCTCGAAAGAAAGAGCAACATGTTTACCATAATTGAGTTTTTTTTTCTTAGAAGAAAAATATAATTCTTCCATATTTGGCTAGTCCCTTTTCTTGTAGGAAAAGGTTTGGACTAGGATACTTCCTTTTCATTCAGTAGCATCCACAATGTAACCATATGAGGTTTGAGAGTCGTGTTTAGGGGCAGAACTTTACGGGACAAGTATTAGTGTGTCACTTGTGTTTGCCTCTTCGTGAGATTGTTCTCTCGATATTTTGTACTCTCTTTTATATAGTGAATTGCTCATCTCCGCCCGCGGACGTAGGTCAATTGACTGGACCAAGTTAAATATGTGTCTCTTTTGGTATATTTCTCTTTTGTTATCTGATTTATCGTCATTCAAGATTTGTTTTACTAGCTTCCGCATGACACCTGACTTTTTTATCCTAACAAGAGGTTTAACTTGAGACATTACACGTTGATTAACTTTGCATCTCGCTGTAATATGTTCCACTTACCTTTTCCTTAGTAGCTGCCCATGCACGCAACTTGCGTATTTTTATTTATTTATTTATTTCCTGACCAATCAAAAGATGTATATAATTGAAAGGGACGTAGTAGTTGAGTGTTGAATGATGTCTTCAATTAAAACAAGATAAGTACTCGAAAATCCGAATAAGATTAACATACACGATTGGTTTGTGTCTATTCAATTCAATAATATTGAATTGTATGACTCACTCCACAGGGCTTCTTGTCCTGAAAAGGGAATTTTCCAATTGCTCCAAATCGCTCACCAGTGGCAAAAATCAGAGAGTTGGACAAAAATATCACCCACTAACGAGATATTTACTCTAGCAAATCAAATTACGACCACAGGGGACATTTTCGTCATTTGGTCCTCTTTTTATAAACACCAGAACTCGTGGCCATAACGAACCGGAGCCAAAATTACCCGTCAATTCACAACATTCAGACCACTCCTTTAGTCCTTTGTTCGAAGTTTCTCATCTGCCGGTTCTCAACTCTACTGCTGCGGTTCATGGCGGGCGCGTGCTCTCCCGTCGCTCGTCGCGTGTTCGGTTCCATTGTCATCGAGCTGTCTAGAAGCAGCTCCCGCACCGGAGCTTCGTTTCCTGTCCGGATATCCACAAGGAGCCATGGCTTATCCGCTTGTGAAGAGAGAGAAGCACCTCAAGGACCTTCCTGTATTTTCGTCGGACCTATTGAAACAGCTAGCAAAGAAACCTTAGAAGCTCTCTACCGACAGGTAATGTGCATCGCACTGAGCACTGTTAATTTGCACTACTAAGTAAACTAAAGCTGATTGATTGTGCAATTGGATCAGCAGGAGTTTGTTTTAATTGACTTCTTTGAAGACTCAAATTACCATGTTATACTCTCGATATTGATTATCTTCGGAGTACTGTATGTTTGAGCTGCTTTTGCTTTAAGTCAAACAGATGATCGCTCATATATGTCTTCAGACGTTCACCTATTAAATACATATCATGTGTTGATTGACTGAGCTTAATGACTATGTTCAATGGCTGCCTAAATCTTACTAGTATGTTTACGTGGTTAAAAGCTTACTGGTTATTGACTACTTTGTGTTTGTCCTTGTTGTTTGAAAATTCTGATAATTTGATGAAGAGCTAAAGAAGACAGGAGTCGTATATATGAGTTCATCTACTTGATTTGTCGTACGTTATGTTTGTACTTGTTTGAGATTTTGTATAATTAGATGAAGAGCTAAAAAAAATGCAAAATGTATATATGAGGTCTATCTCAGTGACTTTTAGTTCATGATGGATCAGTTTTAATCCCTGCCCCAAATACTGGCCTTATGAAGTATATTATTCAACAAGGATTTATTAGAAGGTGGTGTTTGTGAAAATCCCCTTTAAATTTCTGAAGTTATCAAAGATTGCTGGTAGCAGAGAGAAACTTGATTTCTTTTTCCTTTTTAAAATCCTTTTTCCCTTGTCCTGCTGCTCTCTGATCTTCTATTTCTGTTTCTTAGGCACGTGATGCGTATTACAGTGGGACACCTTTAATAATTGATGATATGTTTGACAGAGTAGAGGTAAGTTTCTCAATGTAGTTGACTTTTCCTGTTCTTTTTTTTGGTAATGAATTTCTCAATGCAGTTGATAGCCATTGGAAACTATATTTTTCATGTTATTGTTAAAATCCTCATGCAATTTTTTGGTACAACAGTTAAAGTTGCGGTGGTATGGTTCAAAGCATGTCGTCAAGTACCCCCGTTGTAGTCTCAGGCGGCACTCAACTTATGCTGATGCAGAGGTGATACTACTGTAATATGAATTGCTTTATGATATGTGCGTTTGAGTTTTTTTATTTTTTTTGGATTGGTGATATCTATTCGTGCCTTGGAATACTTGTTCCATTCATTTTAGGATGCTGTAAGCAAATTTTTTAACTCCAAATGCAGGAATCTTAAGTTTGCGTCAGGGTTGTACCTTATTATAATATTAGCCTCTACTGTTTCTTTTCTAAAAAATGTAATTTCTCTAACTTGTTTCTCAAATTAACAGTTATAAAGTTTTCATGTTTCAAACTTGATCACGTACTTGCCTGGGTCTCGTATGTCTTCACTATATCCTATTAGACTGATATTTTTCTTGGACCAAATATTCCCCTCTATAGATGAAGCCTCTGCATCTACCATGGGAAAGGGAAAAAAAAAACTTTATGGATCACTAACTATTGTTCAGTCATTACTTATATCCACAGTTTAGCTGCGCTATTAGCAAATCTAGTTCAGCTGTGACATAATAGAATAATGATTTTATTGTCCTAGAGTGGTTTTTCTACTTGTAGACCAGGTTTTCTTCCTACACTTGAATATTGATCAATGTGGATGTAGGGCAGGAAGATCCATCACAGGTATTTGCATTAGCAAGCGTATGGTTGTTGATTCTTGGGTTTGGGAGTTCATTCTGGATTGTGCCTATAATCTACACCATTGCTCAAGCTTATCAAGACATGTTTGATTCAGGAATGTCCTACACCTATCAATCTTTTGAGTTGTTTACAGTGCTCAACGGAATCCTTTTCATGGTGTTGGGATCTATCATAGGCTTTCCAATAGCTTCGGCCTCTGGTAATGTGTTTTCTTTTTGAATCCTCATTTTCAAGTTTAATCATTATTAATTGTTTGACATGAGGCCTAATAATGATATATAAATTATTTTGATGTGCTTCTAGAAAATTTAGTTCCGCGATATTTAACTTAGTTTATATCAAGTCTGTTTCCTTTCTTTGACATCATCATTCTTTGGTTTCCTTGGTGTTCATTAGTTAGGTGTTCTAGTGCAAGTAATATAAGTTGGTGAGAAATATGAGCATCTTTTAGTTCCTCAACGGGAAAAGGCTACTTATAAGGAGAAAATGGTTTTTTTTATCCATCTCAATTTACCTGCTATTATCTAAGCTTTGTTACACAAAAGGATACCTCCAGTTGTGTACACAGAAAGATCTTAAGCATCTGAAAGAGATTTTGACTTTAAAATCCTTGTTTGAACCAGCTATGCTAGATTAGCTTTTGAAAAGGAGAAAGCTCAATCATATCTCGACAAGAATTGGAGAGGAAAATTTGTATAAGATCCTAAATAGTTTCTTTGCCCTTTCAAATTTTGCATTTTATTGGCATTGCTGCATAAATGGGTACTAGAGTGAGGTTTGCAACAATTTCCTTAAGAAGGTGTCTGTTAGGGAATGTTGTTTCTTAAATTATAAATTGTTATGACTTGCCTCCATGTTCTACTGTTGGGTGATGGTCACCAATGTAAATGTGATTGTTGAACCAGCATTCCAAGTACAATTTATAACTTGAGATAATTAATCACAGTTGGAGCACTTCAAGGACTTTGGAAAAATGACTTGGTCGCTCTGAAAGGTTCATGCCCAAACTGCGGTGAGGAGGTAACTAATAACTAGCTTCTAACATGTCCACAGATATTTCTAGAAGCTATTGATATGCTTCAAGTGAAGAAGGGTTAAATCTCCTTGTACTGAACTGGATGAATCTTATAGCTCTTGGCACTATTACTCTCAGGTGTTTGCTTTCGTGAAATCTGAGAAGTCCAACCGTTCCCCGCATAGAGCTGATTGTCACGTTTGTGGGAGCAAACTAGAATTTCAGACCAAGGTTGAGGTACTTTTGACCATGACTTTGATTCTCATACTCCACACTACATGCTTATTTGGTTGAAGGAATTTTGTACATTTCCTATTTGGTGTCACTGTTACATTTTTTGTTTCTTGCTAGAAAGTGGAGATCATTCTTTTTACAGGTCCAGATAATGTTATATTCATAATTCATGTATACTTAGGCTTTTTCCCTTTACTTTGGATACACTAGTTTGCAAACACATGATAAGCCATAAGTATGATTAAGCAAATAATTTGTTGTGATGATAGATCTTAAGCTTTTACTCTAAATAATTATAATTAACGTTTTCTTAAAGCAGTCAGAGAACTCCTTGTATACTTATTGCTTCAGCTTATCTCATTACATGCAAGTAATGGTGGAGTAGTCATATTTACTGTTTCTTGTGTCTGAAAACAGTTAGTCTTTTTTATTAATATGATTATTCTATTTTCAATTTTAGAACTATTGCAAGATCATATCATGTTATGCCATCGAATGGTTTGTAAGAGCAAAAGATAAAACCATAAATCTTAAGTTGTTAGATGGATTTGTTTTTCTTGAGTTTGGATGTGTTTTCTATTTATTTTAGTTCATAGCCATAGATAACTTGAATTGGTTTTTCTTTTGGTGATGATCTGACTTACTATTTAAATTATTAGTCACTCTTCTTTACTAGTATTTTTTATTTTTCGTTATTAACAGTCTTCTCTCTACATTTTATTTAAAGAATGCCAAATTCATTTCAGTTCTTCACCATTCACATTCTTTTCTCATCCAAATATATAGTTGCGCTAATACTATATGCTTTTACTGCAGCAATCCATCTCAAGACCTGGCAGACGTTGGGTTTATGGTCGCGTTTACTTAATTAGACAGAGGCAACGATGGGCATGACGATGATGTTAATTTCATTCCCCTCAGTTAATCCTGAAGGTGACGAAGCGTTATGTATAGCAAGCTGTTCTCGTTTAGCGTCTCAAATCCAAGTCAGCGCCACGTCTCATATCATGAAACATAAACTAGTATAATAGAAGAATTCTGCCCATATATCTAGAAACATTAATGTATTTGTTCGTGCTTGAGAAAATATAGTTAACAGAATTTATTTTATTTTGGTTAAAATTGAACAGATAATTGTTTTTTTTAAGTCAATAATATCTCATTTGTCCATATGTGAACTGGCAGTTGGTAGTAGCATAATCCAGGATTAGGCTGGTTCCTCTCATTCAGCATCTCTCCCTCTATGTCCATTTACATCATAATCATATATTAGGATAATTTTTCTTAAAATTCAAAACAAAGAAAATCATAAGCAGCCTCTTCAAAATTGGCAAATTATTAGATGAAGAAAGGCGATACTATCCTGAGCAAGTTAAATTACTTAACAAGGAAAAAGCTCGAGAGTTGTTTGAAAAGATACAAGCAAGGATATAATTTGGCATATCAAGTTCGTATCAACGTTTTGCTTTCCATTTTTGGCCCGATGCAATTATTTCAATGCAATTTGAGGCTGCTTGTCAAGAAGACTGGCTTAACATTATTGGGGAGATGTTGCATCTTGGAATACAGTAATTGGAGGCCTTATGAATAATGAGCAGATTAGAGTTGTTATGAGGTGCTTCCCTCAAATGCAAACAGAGAATGTGTCACCTGATGATAAGCTTATTCTCCGCTCGTGCAAAAGCTGAGATTATAATTGATAGACGACAAATTGATTAGAATGCTTTAGTTCAGATGGGATTGGGGGACATGTTATTTAAGGGTGGCGATAAGGAGGCTGCTGAATTTGTTACCAAGAGTATAAGGATAAAAGCAAATCCTACTTACCTAAGAAAGGCTATGAAACAAACGTAATTATTGGGTCAAAAAGCATGGTCTGCACTCTGAAGAAGAGCAAAGAATGCTGAACAAATACATGTTATGAAACTATCTTTCGCAATGGTAAAGCGACCATGTTCCAGATAATACTGAAGCTAATATTGCACAGTCAAAAAGTGGCCACGAATATCAGCCAACATTGTCTTTGTGGGAACTTCCTTCATCTTAACAACAGAAATAACACCTTGTGCATCTCCCAAAACATGAGTTCCTGAGTTGAAAAGAGCCAGGAAGAGCAAAAGCAACCAAGTTGAGAAGCGCATCAGAAGTGAGCCAAACTGTAGACTAGGGTCCACAAAAGCTGTGCGAAAAGTAATACAAGCAACAGGAAGAAAAAAAAAAAAAAAAAGGAAATTAGCAATAAGAGAGACAATGGTAATGGACATAACTTGTTTTTCACTTATACAGAGGGTAAAAAAGGGGTCGAAAGGAAGTTTAAAGTACCAGAAAGAGTGTCACAGAAGCAAAAAGCCCTTCCTGCAGGAGAGCTCCATGCCCACCAAATTCTTCTTCATCAACTTTTAGCACCATCGCATAATAACAATAGATAATACCCGTTGAAAGTGCAAGAAACCTAAGTTTAAGAAGAATGCAATTATTATTGCAAGTGATCAGTTTGGTTTTAAAATTATGGCCAAATATTTGAAAATTAGGACGATGTTCAATTCAAGCAACCAACATCCTTCCATTAAAAGAACGAGAAGCAGATTCCAACTCGATTTCGTGCGTACAAATTTCCAAACCATGTGGTCTCAGCTATTAAGCACCCGGAAATTCTCTCCTTAGAAGCAACACATCTTAATTCTTGCCGAACACAAAGAAATATTTCTAGTGAAATATAAGTGCTTATTCTCAATGTCTGGAAGCAAAAGAGCCTTTCTGATATTTCCTTCCTCTCTTTCTCTTCTTACATTATTCCTCATTCACTTCTTCCATTTTTACCCTTTGGGATAACATACACAGAAAACTTAGTAACATAGAGTGCTAAGTCTTGGAAAGAAAAGAAATGGCAATACATTCTGCTAAGATCCCCGATAACTCTAAAACAGAAAAATGGGGTTATGGTTGTATATAAGGTCTTTTGTTTATTAAAACTTGCAGAAAATTTCAGCAGAGGCAAAAACATTAGGTAATTTCTTGCCATATGTCCAAGCCTTGGTGGACAGAGTTACCCGGTACCTATGCTAGTGGGAGGTAGCAGGCGCCTGCAGAATTAGTTGGCGTGTGCGCAAGCTGGCCCAGACACCATGGTTATCAAACAAAAAACTAGCAGAAAATTTCATTTCACGTATTGGGAACTTATAAATATGTATTTATTACTGTCTATTGTGGTTCATCATGCATCAAATGGTATAACTAGAAACTGTTTATATGAAGCATAGGCTTCAAATAGTTCAGCATCCATGAACATCTTACTTGGTTTACCTCGGCATGAGTCTTATAAATGCTAGGTGACTACCAAACAGCAAAAAGAATATGAGCTTCAAATTTTATATGTTTAACCATTACCACGGATCTCTACCATACGAAGCAAAATTATCGCAGACTTGCTCCTAAGACACCTACCTTGAGTCTAAGATTCTGCCCTTGTCCTACATTTATGTGTTTATTTTTAATAAGTAATCAAAGATTTTATAAAAGCATGCACTAAGCCAGTGCGACAAAACATAACTATGGATTGTGCCGATAGCCTATTGTATCTAAAATTGCATCAACATCCTGTACAATAACCAGGTTGCACCAAAAAACTAGCCAAAAAAAAAAAAAAAAAAGAAGCTTTGGAATGAGTGAGACAAGCCTCCGTCCTACATTAAGTCTTCTCCTTTAATTTTTCTCTCCCTTATCAAAAGCTCTGTATTCAATCAATCATTGACAACACCCAGAACAACAGTTGCATCAGAGAACTCTATGGTTCAAGGTAACTCCAAAATCAAGGTAACTCCAAAAAAAGACCAATCTCCTTAGTGCCTGTATGTTTTTTTAATAAGGTAGTCCTCAATGCTGTGTTTTTGAGGAAGACATAATGTCCCTATCTAAAAGGTTTTAGAGACAGTTAGATGTACTGATTTATTTTTTCATTTCTTTTTTATATATAAGGTACTGACTTATCTTTTTCATTAGAAAGAGGCTATTCAAAGTAATTGGGAATCTTATTACCTGAATGGGTCTAAAGACTGTTAGTTATAGAGTCTGAAACATCTAACTAATTGGAACAATTTTCAAAGACTATCACTTAGAAACGAAATAGAGAGAAACAAAAAGGACACGGACATTCACCTCACTCCTCAAGAGAAAATCTTACTCCAGAAGAGGAACAGAGTGTCCTTCCAGTAAGCACCTAAGGGCTAAGTGGGTGGACCTAGAGGTCAATAAAGTGGGCAAAAATAATGGGAAACCGGGGTTCAAATCCCAGCAGAGAACTAGAGACAAAAAATGCTAGTGCGAAATAGCAGGTACACGGTGGAATAGTCGAAGTGCGAGCAACCTGACTCGAACTCCACCGTTCTAAATTCAGAAAGAAAAAAAAAAAGCGCCCTTCAAGTCGTCTGACGGTTAAAGGCTTGAGCAAAAAATTAATTTGCCGGCTCTAAATAAAGATGTGTCCTTTGTTGATTCTTTTTACCAGGTTTAATCATATCAAAATATTCTGCTACATATCAATTTATTATTTCAAGAAGGAAAAAAAATTACATCAATCATTCATTAATTTGTTACCCGAAAAATCATTAGAAACTGTTTTAGAATCCAAATCAAAGAGTCCAAATAGTCCAGAAAAAGTTGTTGAAGTACTTTAATGAAGCCATTTAAACTGGCAAAGTAGAATTTTTAAAAATTACTTTCCCAAAATTAGTGAAGTCAAGAGGGACTTGCTCAAATACAGATAAGATTGAAGATTGAAATGCTCCTACAGAAATTGAAGTACATTGATGACCAAAGAAGCTCATGCCAACTATGCATGCTCCCATACGTTCTTATGCTTGTTTCTTGTGTATCCTCCCATTATCCTTTTTGATTAAGTCAAATCCATTTTTCACTTTTTCAGGTCTAATATGACATTCTTTCCTATGCAGTTACAAGAGATTCCCCCCTCCTCAGTAGATGAGATCAGGATGAAAGGGCTTTCTTTCACTAACATTGAGCGAAAGGGTATAGCCTCTTAGTCAGCTTTGTCTTCAAACTAATCTCTCTCTCCCTCTCTATACGCTCAGATTTCACCCTTTTCTCCTTAACTACTTCAATAGGGAGGATAAAACTAATTTTTCCGTTCCCTGCCTGTTTCAGTTTCCTTTCTTGTTAATGACAACACATGCCCCTGGTTGTCTTAACATATCCTCAGACAACCAGCCCCTATTTTTTGAAAAATCCTTACATTCAGTTTCCTTTCTTGTTAATGAATGTTTACAGACATTATAATTTTAATATTGACATAAAATTCTGGAGCAATTTCCATGCTATGACAGTTTGTCGTCCATGTAAACAAAGCAGAACAGTATGTACAAACACGAAGAGTTCCCATATAAGCTAACTGAAGTAAAAAAGTTGCCTAACTCGTGTCACTTTTACAAGAGCTAATCAACTGAGATAAACTCAACTGATAATAAGCAATGGACGAGAGCTAATGAATTGAAATAAACTCAATTGATAACAAGCAGTCAACAAGAGCTAATGAATTGAAATAAACTCAACATACAAGCAACAATTGACAAGAGCTTTTGAAGTTGGAAAAAAAAAAACTCAGCACATAATAACACACAGAAATAAAGTGCAGTTACTGGAATGAAGAAGATATTACAGAGAACTTGACATACAGCAAGTTAATAGCAGATTCCATGCCTTCAAGAAAAAGAAGAAGGCAAGGTACAGAAGAAAACTTACAACATAAACCAGACACCACCAACCAAAGGAATGGCACCCCATATCAACCCACAAACAAGGGCCATCAATTGTCTAGCCCAATGCAATACATCACCCAGTTGATCCTGCAATTACAAGATAAAAAGAATTACTAGATTGACTAATGTATAATACACCCAAAGACTGAAACTGACACATCAAGCTGTGGCACAACCCTGGTCTACTACCAGAAACCTAAAGGAGAAGCAAAAAGTCTAAAGATCTTTCCTTTTCAGGTTAATGTTGCAAGTTGTAACAAAGGAAAAATTAAAACATTTCCCGATTGAAAAATCTCTAAGCTTTAAAGATAAAAATTAGTAAATACATTTACAGCTACTTTTCTTTGTATTCATGGAGTGGTGCCCAGGCCAGCTTGCCCACACGTCAACTATTCTACCGGGTACCCGTTAGTATCTCCCACCAACTTAGGTACCGGGTAACTCTACCCATCAAGGAAAGAAATCACCTAGTGTTCTTGCCTACGTGATTCAAAGCTGAGACCCCATGGTTCTCCTTCCACTTTATTGACCATTAGGCCACACCCTCGGATGCAATACATTTGCAGCTACTTGTAGCTCTAACCTATGCAGTTTTCTGAAAGAGCAGCCATAATATTGAAAGCAAAGAAAAACCTTTCGAATGTCTTAGTCACTCCACCCACCACTCCAAATCTCCCACTAAACACTCCAATAGAATCAAACGCTTATGAAGTGCTTTTCTATTTGTGGGGTTCTAAGATATATAGTTTACCTCTCAGATATGCAAGAATGACGGAAAGAAATCTACCATAAACGAAGACCCAGAAGTTAAAATTCTCAATTAGCAGCATAAAAGGGGGAGAAAAAGAATATCCATAACAGAAAGCAATGTACAGTGAGTATCTATGCTTCAACGAAAAAACTGAAAAATCGAACCTTGTCCCAAGAAGTTTCGGGATCGAAAATTTTTCTGAATTTAGACAAGTGACCATTCTGATGTTGGTCTAGCTGTTGAACGTCAGATTTTGCTGATTTCCTCTGTCTCATGATGAAAAATAGATAACAAGAATAAATGTTAAAAGCAAGCGAATCACTTGGGTGTTACAAAAGCGAGGAATATAGGGTTTTGATGAAATCGACAAAACCAATGCTGAGATGGGGAGAGTTGAATTTTATGGTGGAAGAGTTATGGTATTATTGATGGATTATATATATAGCAGAGAAGCAATTAGACTATCATATTCATGCCTAAAATAAACAATTAGTACACGCAGATATTATTCTAGTTAATTCTTGAAGAACAAAGTAGATTCTTCTACTATATTACCCAAATAATAATGGAAAAGAGAGAATTTCGTGTGGATAAAATCCCAAAGAAAAAACGTATAAAACCAGTGCAAAAAACTGCCAGCCCTATGTTAAATATATATAGCTACATTTGTTAGGTTAAAACCCTTTTTCAAAATTTTCTTCTTCCACTAAGAAAAAGTTTCTTTTATTTCCTATTATTTAGGCACGGTAGGGACTACAAAATTTAATTAACAAGGCTTCCTATTATGGAATTAATTTCGAAATTTAAAATTAATTTCTACCATAATAAATTACGAATTATTCCACTAAAAAATCGTAATTGCACTCCTTAGTTCAGTTTCAAAATTCTTCTATAAAACCTTATTTAACTCCTCATGTTAAGATTCAGATACTAATCAATCAAATTATATTACTGAGAATTTAATTTATCAATTACTTCCTTAGACTTTCGCTTAACTTATTTCATGTGTCGGATACGAAATCCACCGGCCGGATTTACACATGAAAATTTATAAGCTTTCATGAAGGAGTATCATCAATCTCAAAAGCCGAGACATGGATTCTATCAACTAATTATTACTTCGCCAATATATATCATTATTGTCCAATTTACCAGGCTTATACCCACGAAAGAATCTCGCTTTTTAATAAATCAAAACAATAAATGACATACACAACTAATAATAATTATATCAAAATTAAAAGTATAAGTATATTGAATGGAATAGAGAAATTATTTTATTTAGTCAGTATAAAACACTTATCTCTACTTGATCCGTTCAATAATGTACTAGCACAAAAAGTCGGAATTAAACCATTTTCATAATCAAGATAAATTATATTTAATCTTGTGCGACAACCATTCCGATCTTTGTCCAATTCCATCATTAGATTGGGAACATAATCTTTATGATTTATAAGAACCAATGATTTAAGATTGTGTATAAGCTAAACTCTATACGCTAAATCATCTATTATATAAGCAATGGATACACAGACAAATACATGATTTATTTAAAATAAAACTTTATTAAATCGAATAAATGAATAAATAATTATTCCATAGAAAATACAATAACAATACGCATGATTTATAGTATATCTTACAATTATAAAATTAGGAAAAGAATGGGTGTAGATCTATCTTGATTAGTATATATAAATAAATGATTAGATGTAGATGGAGAATGCTGCAAGAGTTTGGTTGTTGTTTTGTCGTGCTGTTCTAATTGGCTTTAATTATAATTCCTTTTTGGGGTTGATTTTGGTTATGTAGCGATTGATCCTTTCTTTTAAGTGCTTTTCCAACTAGGAGGTGACTCGACCCAATGGTCCAGACAAATTTAAAAAATTAATTTGTCACTTTTATGTTTGATATTCGGATTCATACTAATAGCACTCGCTGCCATCTTCTATAATTCGACTCGAGATTTATGATTAAAGGTGAAAGAATTTTATATATTCCACCATAATCTTTGATGATTTTAAAAAAAAAAAATGTTATGGGTATGTTGGCATTAAGTAAATGAAGCTTGTCTTGCATATTTTATTACTAAATCGTGGATAAATTATAATTATATTTTATTTAATTTGTTAGTAATTCTTACGATTAAATTGTCTAGTTGAATATAACTCGTATAATATTATAACTATTATTTTGCCATGGTGTTTTCGTTCTTTCATTAATTATACTAGACGGGTGAAGGCCTGTGGTAATTCTTATGATTAAATTGTCTAGTTGAGTATAACCCGTATAATATTACAAGTATCATTTCGTCATGGTGTTTTCGTTCTTTCTTTAAATGTACTGGACGGGTGAAGTCCAGTGCAGCACACGCCCAACATAAAAATGTTCTAAATTAGTTCTAACATTGCCATGCGACTGTATTATACAATGGAATATTATCAAATAGAGATATTCTTAATATTGTTATGATGCTCTCTTCTACTAAGACATTTGTGATCTACAACGTATTAGTATTTAGGAATGTACGGTTGCATGAATGCTTTGAATAGGAGGCGATTTTTTATAAAAGTCTGGTACATATACCTGTATTCTACTTATTAGCTCTTATTCAAAGGCATCCAATGGCTTTGTTTCCTACCAAACTTAAAGAACAATTTAGTTGAAGGTAGAGATGGTAACGGACTATTTTTATAACAAGTGGAAATACTTGCATATAGAATTTTAGAAAGTCATGATGTTGTTTTACAATACAATAAACCTTACTGGATAAATAAATTTATTCATCAGCTTTAACTTCTTTTACCAAAAAACTAGTACACTTGTACAATTTATCCTCATTGCTGCTTCAACTTTGAACAAACAACTTTACACTGGTGCATGGAAAGATATGGAAGATATAACAAAATTACCAACTGAAAGAAAAAATAAAACACATATTTCTTTCCTGCATCTATTTAGCACAAGAGACGTGATAGCAGCCTAAGAATATAGCAACTTAAGAAAAGCCAGTACTTTTAAATGATATGTGAATGAATTATACCTCTTTTCGAGGGTATTCAGACCAATAAGCACAAGTGATCCATGCATGAGACATTAGTCAAATACATAGAAAAGAAATCGAAAATCATTACTAAGTAAAGGCCTGTTATTCTTTCAACTTGGATAACACCTATTTTTTCTTAGTCAACTACCAAGATGTACTCTTTGTAAGGAAGATCACCTAGGATTCAAGCATACAACTTCCAGATAGTCACAAACTACAAGTACCTCCAATAATACTAATACTCCAGCTTCGTACTGTGTCTAAATTTTGCGAATCAAGTTTCAGCCATAACTTCTTATATCAACTAAAAGAAAAAATGATGTTAGATATACTAACAACTTTAGTAAAGCAAGGAGTCACTTGCAAACTCAAATGATTTAATTGAGTAGGAATTAGTATGTCAATCATTGTACATTCAGACATGAAAAGTTGAGATTTTTATTTTGTTATTGCTGGATATTCAAAATGTGATCAATTAGTCTCGATCGTGTATTTTAGAATAATATCCTCAACATAAATTTTGAAGAAATTAATGCAAGGAGAAAATGAAGAAACCGTAGATCTACATACGATTTCTAGAATAATATCCTCAACTTAAATTTTGAAAACAAAGAACAAATATGTCAAAACTCCGTCTTAACAAAGAACAGACATGTCAAAACTCCCACTTCAATCACTCTGCAACAACCATAGCCTTCTTAACTTGACTTCTAGAAAAAGTAGTGTTAGATTTAGAGTAGAAGAAAGTTTATGGATCTAAAAGCAATAGTTGTGCATCTTATTTCCTATTATCATATGAAATGACGCAGCTATTTTTGTCTATACTTCTTAAATCACGTTTCTCCCAAATACAAAACTAATATGGAGTTCTGTTTTAGTTAGAAAATTTCGAACAAGTATCATTGGAGCTTGAAGTAAGCAACTATACGTTTCATAAGAATAAAAAGCCTTGTAAACACTTACTAAGCAAAAGATAAGAGTTCTGATAGTCTTTGAACCCTGTCTTAATTTCTTATTAGAATCTGTCTGAATATAACAATAACAACCAACATTGTTTATGCCTTTCTTATCTGATATCAATTGCTTATGAATGCCATTTCTGTTATTTGATGAAAATTCCGCAGCAAAATGGCCATCTTGAACCTGCAATGTGAATATCTCCAAAGCTACCAACTCTTACAGGTGAAAAATTAGTAGAATAACTGTTATCATGTCAATATTAAAAATATCTCAAAAGGAAGAAAAAAGGATTAGAGATACTGGGTACATAAAATTTCACAAAACTCCATCTATATCTATTTATATCTATATATTATTATAAAAGCACGAATAATAGTGTTGGTATACGAAAATATCCTTGAATCATTGAAGTTTATTTCTACTGAAGAAGGTCATAATTGTCATTACAATGAAGAGTTCTACTAAATAGGGAGTTATCCGAGTAAAACATAAAGTTTGTAAAGAGTCCTTATCAAACTGCACGTTATTCTTCCCTTGAAACATTAGACCTAGAAATTCAGGAGCCACTAATTTGTTTAATTTCATTAAAAAAGAACACCTTAATCAAGTACTCTTTTTTCCAGCTGAAAAATACGTCTAATAAAGCATGTACTTTCAATTAAGAATTAGGACTATCATCTATCAAAAAAAAAAATATATAGATTTTCAAACGCAATTAAGCTTCCACTGTTCATGATTTTCTTTGCTTCTAATAATCTGCAAACCACAAGGCTATATACACTACAATGGTATGATGAATTCAAATAGTCCAATATATATATATATATATATATATATATATGTGCTCAAACTTTTTCTACCAGTTTAACCAAATGTTATAAAAGCAGCACGTAATTTTGTTTCGTAAAAACGAGAATCAAACGAAGAGACGACATTTATCATCTAACCGCAATTGTGAATGTTCTTGCAGTGCCGATTGTTTTACTTCCGCATTCAATTTAATGTAACTGGAAATAGACTGCTTCTTTTTAGGTACTTGTCCAAAACATTTGTTTCTAAATAGTAAACTCATTTTATTATTTAAAACCTATTATAATTAATCAATTTAAACATTATAATTAATAAGTCTTAATCTAAAAATGACTTCCGTTGCATGAATCATTAAGGCTGACTAAAGTAAATTCTTGCATCACAAAAAATTTAGTATTAAGTATGGTTGCATTCTTAACGTGATTTAACAACTTTTAATCTCAAACAATGTGATTTCAAAATTTTTAGTTTCATTTTTCCCTTTGGTTGCGTCAAAATTTTATTAATGACTTTGTTTACACTATATGTTATCTTTTGTTATTTTTTATTTTAAGGAACTGGTTATTAAAATTCGTATATTTCCATAATTTTAGAATATATAAACAATTCAAAGATTATTACGCATTATACTGTTTAACTAAATATATTCATGCATCGCACGGACGTAGAGACTAATACTATGTTAAAAGCACGAAGCCCCTTAGCGAAATATCGTTCACCTCTTTTAACCCTTAAAAATAGATTTCACATTGGATATAATTGTAATTTAAGTTAATTTCCTAATATTTAGGACTTTAAAATTAACTACTAATTTTAGTTATTAAATCTTTCCTTATTAAACCAGTTAGAAATTACTAATATTTAAGAATTTGAAATCACCTAAAATTTTGGTTGTTAAAGTATTTCTTATTTCAATTATGTAGAAAGTCCTAATACAGGACTAAAAATTGACCAAGACTTTATCACCGTAAAGTAAATAAAAAAACATTATGACCCTTGGTCAAATATCGCATATTTTACTAAGAGATTTTTCCATAGAATTAAATAAAATAGTAGCAACAAAAATAATTTTGTTTGTAATTTGTTCTATCATTAGTTTAGAGGTCTAAAAATTATTTTGAATTTCATTTGTTCTATCAGATTATGAGGAATGTAGTGCGACACTTGTGTGTTTACTTCCTTCTATTTTACCTTTGACCTATATATATGAACTATATCATATTTTTATAGTATTAAATTTGGATGAATTTCCTATGAAAATATTTTTTTTCATTTATCAGTTTTTGCATAATAAAATCTAAACTCAATAATAGTTAGAACAAAAGACAACTATCTTTACAGAGTAATGACATTATAAAACTCACCCATTTGGAAAAGCTAAGTTGGATTATCGTTTAAATGTCATGTGTTTTATTTGTGCTTTATTTACACAGAGAAAATACACGAATATCTTATAATAATATAATTATTACATGAAAATTATGAATTGTTAATGATATGGATAGTATTTATGAGTGTTTAAGTATTTTTAGATTATAAATGACTTGAGTGCCACGCGAATTGTTTACATAATAATCAAGAGCTAAATAAAGCAGAATATTCAAATGTAATAAAAGATAAGAATAACTGATTATTCTGAGTCATTTTCTTATTTTCATAATATTAATGTAAAGTGATTTGTAAATTTTATTAATTATGAGTATGAGCGAGTGGTTGACATTCGCGATAATATCCATTAACACTAAGGTTCTTTTCATGACAAAGTATTCAAAAAATAAAAAGAAGATATATATAACATCATTCGTAAATTAAGTGAGATAATATTAAATGATATCATCACAAAAATATTTATATCTATATTCTACATATCTATCTATATTTATATTAAGATCACAAAACCCCCTAACGAAATATCGTTTTCTTTTTTACCCTTCAAACGTAAATTTCATGTTGGACAAAATAATTATTTATTATTTCTCTTATATTTAGAAACAATTATTAGATTGATTTTCTAATATTTAGGAATTGTGTTTTAATTGTCTCTTAATATTTAGACTTTAAAATCAATTAAATTGTGTGTATCAAAACCTTCCTTATTTAAATGAACTATGTAATACGACATATTGCGAAAGAAAAGTAAACTTTAAACTTCAAAATCCTGATATTAGGCAAATTATGACAATTTAACCAATGAATATGGAATTGTCTCTTGAAAAAAATAATTAGGAGGAATACATGTTTTAGAATAACACAGTAACAAAATAGTATTATTGAGGAAGCAAGTAACAATTTGATTATCGTATAAAGAATTTCTAGGATTACGAATATACGTTCGGTACCAAATATCTTTCTTAGTTAAGGACTTAATAAACAAAACTTCAGTTGGTTATAAAGTTCTAATTCTTAAATATTAAGATGTTCTATGTAGTTCAAATAATGAAAGATTTGATAACTAAAATTTAAGTTGATTTTACAGTCCTAGGTATTAAGGAAATAATTAAATGGTACAATCTAATATTTAGAAATAACAATTTAATTATTTTCCTTAATACTAGGAGTTTTTTCTATCTTATCACAATACTAAAAGTCGTAGGAATCTTCACCTTAACATGGGAAAGATACTATATAATTTACCTAAACTCTTTGTATTTGAAGGATCATCAAATTCCCAATTACATTGAATTCAACTATTGTGTCAATGTAATAACCTTTACTTTTTCATTTCAATAAATGTTGCATCAACGTTAATAATTACACATAATTTATTCTTATTTTATATTCTATATTCTAATTCTATATACCTTTTTAATAAACATAGAATTCACGTGCAACACATGCACACTAAAACTAACTATATTAAAAGCACGAAAGCCCTTAGCAAAATATCGTTCGCCTTTTTCACCCTTGAAAAGTATATTTTATATTGGATAAACCAGTCAAATATAATTTTAACAATTGAGATGAGTACACGCGTAAAGCGCGTAACTAAGACTAGTTAACAAAACGTGAGAACAAAAGCCTCACGGATGGGGTAGAAGCAATAAATCATGGAGCTTTACCTTAAAATCGTGAAAGAAAATGGAGAAATGATAGAATTATATATATATATATATATTATAGAAGATTTGGCTAATACTTTAGGTACGGTTTTGATGGATGAAATTTGAGGAAATCTGCTGGTCTTTTTTCGAAGAAATCCAGTGTGCAATGGAGGCTACACACAAGTCTGTGGCCAGAGGGAGACTGTCTCTTCGTTTCTTAATTAAGCCGTGGAAAGAGCAAGATAAAAAGCAAGATCCAACGGTGGTGTGCTATTTCAATTTTCAGTTTGAGGACAGAAGACACGCTTAATTGGAAAGTGGAAAAGTCTTTTATACTCTCAGTTTAGAATTTATTGGCAAGAAAGAAACACACATGCACGTCGAAACCTTGCTTTTTTAATATATAAATACTAGGCAGAGAATATGGTAAAAATTGTAACTATGATTTTTTGTTCGCTTTAAAAGTTGATGCACGTAAGCTAGTATCAAATGAAAGAGATAACATCACATGCTAATTGGTAGATACTATTTTCATGTAAGTTGGAACAAAATATCCACTCATGGATATTGTAAGAATTGACAAATAATACACTCTTTACATTTATGGCGGCACGATATTATCACATGCTCAAGTGTCACATTCTGACAAACGGTGATGTATTTCTCTTGCTGTGTTTAATCTTCTTCTTAAGCCTTTTTGTTAGCAGTTTTTACAAGCTGGATTACTTCATAATGATCAATTGTCAGTGCTCATATCACAAACAAAGAAGAGAAAAGAAAAAACAATAGACATCTGCCAAACTGATGGGCGAACAACAAAGACCAGAATTTTGCTTCCAAAAAATACAAGTAGTGTATAAATCATTTCACATATCACAATTGACAATTAATGCTTTATCTACAAGCTAGCACAAACTGATATGTATTCATTCCTTTAAAAATACATTTTCCAATCATGTGACGAAAAAAGTTCATAATGCTTTGATCTCTCATATTCTTCTAATATGACATGTCTGCTTTAAAATTAGTTTCATTTAAGGTAAGATTCTCAAAATGGGCGTCATTTACTACTGTTAACCTAGAACTAAAAGAATAGCAGTAAATACTTGCCTACTAATGAAAATGTCAAAGCTTTGCTTCTGAGAGTGTATACATGATACATAGAGGTGCTTTTAACTCCCACACTTATAGTTAAAAATGGCTTAAACCTTCTAGATATAATGTCAATTACTGTATCATGATGTTAATTGAAACTTCTCTGTCCTCCTAGTCAAAGAAAGCATGGCACATGAAGGATACATAGGAAAACCCAAGCAATTTATAATAGCTTGACTATTACATTTATTATGATGCATCATATATGTAGGCCGAGAAAATTATTCTTTTTAAGGAAGCATTTTTTCAAAAAAAAGATTGAAAGAGTAAGACATGTTTCAATACCCTTTTTTAAAAATACGCAGAGGTAGCTCAATAAGATTATAATTATAATTTAAAGTGTAAAATATGATTTAACAAGAAATTCATTTGGTTGAAAAGGAAAAGTAGCTAAGTGTCTCATTTACGATGGAAAACACTTACCAGACTCTATAGATTCACCAGGAAAATTCACTGCATCTTGTGTTTCAGTAACTAAATGTGCCTTCCTGCAAATTCACCAAATTGACGCATACATACCTTCTAATAAACTTACCTTCTTTTTTTCACCTCTTATAAGCTTACATGACTAATGAGATTCTTAGCTTCAGAGACATCGTGTGTTATCTATAAACAACAAACATTAGACTCTGCTTCCCCTAGTGATTGTGTCGGAAATTCTTTTAGCAAATGAGACACAATTATATATATATATATATATATATATATATAAAGATTATAGCTCATGAACTGTGCTCCCATGACAGGAGCAACTATAATTAAAAACACAAACGATGCAATAAAAGTTAGAAGTATCAGCAGTGCACTATTGTCTCTCTCTCTCTATCTCTCTCTCTCTCTCTCTCGCTCTCTTTCCATTTTCTTTTCTCATTTCTACATTTTGCCAAATCAATTTCATTTCCAACAACTTGAGGGACCTATGAGTAGTGAATAAAGGACAATTAAATTGATCAACTTAGTTTATGAGAAATTCATATCCAGTAAAGAACAATTAGAAGCAATAAAGAAATTTTTTGTGCTACCTGCATTTTCCCCCTGTTTACACACTTATAAGGAGGAAAAAGAGGGAGGTGAGAAAGGAAAGCGGTACCTGTGTGTCCTCGGCTGGGCCAACGATATCATATTCAACTCTTAGTGCTTCCATGCAAGAGGTACACATGTTTACTTTGATATTTCTATGCAAGAGGTACACACGTTTGCTTTGATCAAGCTGATTACCTCTAAGGCCATTTCCTTGTAACAAGATCGTCTTCTTTGTCCAGTTGCACGATTTCTTACATAGCAATATATCACTCCGGACATATAACCCGTACCACAATGTATCTGAAATAATAGTAACTAGTGAAATAAAAAATCTTATAAACTATCGAAGTAATTCCATCTCCTTCAGGAAGAAATATTTACAATGCTAATATCCTAGAAACCTAGGAATAATACTTACTTTAAATATGGTAGACTTGAATTCCTACGAAAATTAAAGTTAATTTATAGATTTATAAGAGTGAGCCTCTTCTGTGGAATAACTTAATCATGTATAGAAACATAATCAATTCATCAACCACATGAGAGTTGTATGTAGTCTTTCCCACAGAATAACCAAAATATTTATGGCTCAAGATGTCATTAACCAAAAAGCAGAAAAGTTTCAGACTACTCCATTATTGAGTGCAGCTATGGTCATTTTCCACCAAAACTTATTAACAGATTGATCTAACAATTGCAGAAGGAAAACATAATAACACTGTAATGGAAATGGATTAACAACTACCCCTTCATTCAACTTCAAAAAATTGAAGTCCAAAGGAAAGGGAAGAATAGAAAAACTTAAGCATGTCAAATTCGAACTTAATCTTTTATAAGTAAATAATAGTAGTTATTAGAGAACTAACAGCAATACAAATGGGTAAAAGGAACTATTCTTTGGACAAAAATAAAAGTTCATACAAGATACATGAGGAACTTTTGGTAGGGGCCATTAAGTTGTTTACAAACAAAATCAAGTCATATCACCAGCATTACAAAGTTGAATGACAGTCCACACAGAGTTCAAAATTGTTTGGGTCTTTCTGCCACAAACATCACAGGTTTTCTTTATTTGTGGTCAGTCCTCGCAGAGCTCAACTTTGCTAGCCAAACCAGCAAATGACACTTGCAGTTGGAGAAAGAGAAGTTTACTTTGCCAAGAAAAGGTCATGATTTCACATCCTGAAACAAAACAAGAGATGATGATAATAACTTGCTATTAGATATTTGTATTGGAGTAGAACATGTGGAGGGCCAGAGTCCCATAAAGACATCCTTAAATTCGTGAGATGGATGGTCAACTGCAGTGATCAAGAAGAGCAATAATATAGGTCATAGTACAATCCCCCCATAAAAAACTTTAGAAGACTGACATTATGTATGATTCTGTGCATCCTATTGTCAGTAGCAATTCTGGAAAATACATAAATTCTGCTTCATGATTACCATGTAAAATGATACGAAGAACAACAACTAAGGATAGGACTAATAAATCATCTCTAGTCAAATTCGTATTTGTTGTCACAGAATAAGGATATACACGGCGAATTATTTTAACTGTTTCACGAAAAGATTTTGCATTGGTCGTATCTAGTTTTTTTTTCCTTTCTATTAAAGGTTTTTTATCGCCTTCGTATGTTCAGTGTTGCGAGGTAAAAGAATCTGTCGGCTTTATCAAATGGAAAATCATTGATAACTAAGCTTGAACAATCACCAAGAAAATTAGTCGGAATGTTTATTGGTTCAAAATTTTTTAAAATAAATTTAAAGCAACCAAAAATATTATCTCCAAAAGAGTATATAAAGGCCAGCTACTAATGCTCTCTGTGTGTCGATGAATAACATATTCCTAATATCAAACAGACAAAAATTGAGCACTTTTGGCTTTTTAAAGTATGCAAACATGCTACTGAAAAATTAATTTCTTTGCATAACATATTAGTTGAGATGTCAAAGCAGTAAATACAAATTTCAGTGATTTCACCAAATAAAATAAATCCAACCAAAAAAGTTGTAATTTGATTGCTATATCAACCTTTGAATAAAAGGCATAGAAGAGTGCTACAATTTGTTCCTCTTCCACATGTTCTTTCAATTTTTGGTCGGATCTAGGCATGGATTAATAGAGCTGAAATGGTTTACCTAAAAATGGCTGAGAAAACTCCAGCACTATAAACTTCAAATCCTAAGATTATTCACTAATAAGCAAACAGACAGAAGATCACCATTTATCGGAACTAAAATTGTTGGGATCGTCAAATCCGTGCGCTGGTGAATTCGTGCTAGCAACAATATCAAACAAATGGATTATCTAATTGATTAAGAAAGAGAGAGGAGAGGAGCAGGAAGAAGGGAGACGAACCAGAGCAACGGGGGCCAAAATCCAAATCATATACGTGGCTATTCAGTTTCACGGTAAGGCCACATTTCATTAGGTGAAACAATAATGCCCTTTCAACTTTTCCTTAAATATATAGATATATGACAAAACTTAAGAGACATTAAAGTTCTTCTTTTTTTGTTTATCAAAATTAAGATATGGAGTTGATATAGGTAGCTATATATATATATATATATATATAAGGGCAAATAATCAGCTCTACTAAGAAAATTTGAAGTGTTAAACAAGTAATGACATATTTTATATAAATAGATACGAATTGCAGATGTCATGGAATATTTACAAATTGATTACGCTAACTTGCACGCAGATTATGTACTACTCTATTATTGGAAAACTTTAAATTCAAAATCTTGTAAATTCTGGAAACCAATAAACAATGGAGGTACAATAGTATGAAATCGACCGCTAATGAAAGGAAATTTTTGAACGAATCTAGTGCAAACACTAAAATATTAAATATATAACATGTATATGTTCGTATATCCTCTCATAATTTTTTACACTTTAACATCGATTAATCATCCATCATATATACATTTTTTTGTAATGATCCATCTAGGGCTGGAACTATAATGTAGGATGTCTCTTTCATTCTGCTATGAGCCATGCATCTGCACCACTCTCCTTGCATGTGTTTACCCTTGGCTACGGATAACAATTAAATTTGTACGTAGTTTTAAGAATACGTGACTTGGTTTGATACAACTAAAGAACGAACAAAAATAAAGATTAGATTCAACGAGTAAAGGAGGAAGCAAACCACAAGAATTGGATAACTTTATTGTGGTAGAATCCTCTAAAGCAAGATATAAAGCAGATAGATTGAAAAATGTATATAGATTATAGCCTTGTGTATATTGATCGTACATTGTTGTGTCCATTTACAATACTGCTGCCTGTTTATATAGGGAGGAAAAAGAATCCTATACAAGGTAAAAAACTATCTACAAGGTAAGATATCCCTAGAATTAATAGCTTCAACGTCTTTATTGATTTCAGCCGCGATTCCCGCCGAGATATTTACATATTACGAGATTTTCGGTCCTTTAGTCACGCCAATCTGATAATTTTACCATAAGGTGTCTTACCCTGATCGGCCTCGACGATCTCGTCTCGAGCGCCTTGGCTTCGAGCTTCGTTCCGTTGGAATCTGGTCTCGGACTTCTCCTTTTCGATGTCCCGTTCTCGGCCTATCGAGTAACGACTTCAATCGATGGTGGTTGTCGAACCCCGAAACCGACATCCCCTATGCAAGCGATCAAATTCGACCCTATATAGATAGTCCCCTCGTTTTTTTGGAGAATAATGATAAAAAATGATATGAGCCGCCGCTTTCGAGATTAGGTCAAATGGAGACATACTTATGGCGCACGACACGCAATTCTGAGTGTCGTGTCAAAAGACGCAAAACGTCATATCGATGAATGACGGCAACATGATGACGCACGTGATAAGTATCAAAAATGTCTTTTTATTGACCAACTGAAGATAAAACCTGTCACGCCTGCAAGTGCTAATTAATGCTTCCTCACTTTGGGACTCGAACCGCCACCTTTAAGAGGGTATAAATAGCCCTCTTGTTATTCAGTTTCAGAGTTTGTGTTGTTTGAGCACCATATTCTTCAAGTTTTCTGAGTTTGATTTCAAGTGATTTCCACCTTTATTTTTGCCTTACGCCTGCGTCTATTTGCTTTTCTAACTCTCTATTTCCAATGGCAGAGACATCCAAGTCTATTCCTCAGAAACCAAACCCTTCTTCCTTTCGGCCCGCTGAAGAAGCTGAACCTATCGTCGTTGAGGGGACTTCGACCGAGCCCCCACTAAAAGCATTCGTACCGGTTGGATGCTCAACCAGTTTCGACTTTAAGGTAGAGAAGGCTTCTTCTGTACCGGGCCTGAGTGAGCCGGTCACAGATATATTTGTTCGGTTACGAACAAAAACATAGAGAGGGTGAAGTAGGATTGCAACTGGGTTGGCAAGGATGTGGTGATTTCTTCACCAGAAGAGGCAATCACCACCCACGTGGAGGGCTACTCGAGTGTTTACACTTACCCCTTCACGTTGGGCCCTTTGGACCCTATCATCGTCGAATTTTGCAAAAGGTGCGACGTTACGCTGGGTCAGATTCATCCCTCCGTTTGGAGAATAGTCATTCTCTTCCGTTTTTTTGTGAGTAAGATCGAAGGGCATCCTTTCACCCTCGATCATCTCCTTTGACTTTACAGTCCCCGAATCTTCCGAGGGGGACTAATAAACTTGCTCGCTGGGCTAGCAAAGCCCCCTTTTCGAGCATCTATGGAGTCCAAGCGACCATTCACATTTTGGAGGATATGTTGCGGGCGTGCTCTATTGATTTTGGGGGTTAGTGGGACTAGTTTCTACATCTAACGGGGTTCGCCTACAACAACAGCTATCAGTCGGGCATCCAGATGGCTCCGTGCGAGGCCTTATATGGGAGAAGATGTCGTTCTCTGATTGGTTGATTCGAGCCTAGTGAGGCTAGATTGTTGTGCACAAACTTCGTTCGTAATGCTTTGGAGAAGGTGAAAATGATTTAGGAGTGGCTTTATACAGCTCCGTCGAGGCAAAAGAGCTACAAGGACCGTAAGGTTCGAGATGTGGCTTACATGGAGGGTGAGAAGGTTCTTCTCCGAGTTTCGACTTTGAAGGGCGTGATGTAATTTGGGAAGAAAGGCAAGTTAAGCCCGAGGTTTATTCGCCCATTTGAGATCTTGGAGAAAGTTGGGGAGGTTGCTTATAGGCTTGCATTGCCTCCTAACCTAGTAGGGGTACATCCGGTATTTCACATCTCCACTCTTCGGAAGTACCATGAAGACACGTCATATGTTTTAAACTTCAGCACGGTGCAACTTGATGAAAATTTGACCTATGAGGAAGAGCGGGTGGCTATTCTAGACCGACAAGTTCAGAAGTTGGGATCTAAGAGTATTCCTTCTGTGAAAGTGCGTTGGAGAAGTCAGCCAATTGAGGAGGCTACATGGGATTCCGATCTGATATGAAGAGTAATACCCGCACTTTTTTTCCAGTCCAGGTACATTTCTATGTCCGTTCGAGGAGAAATATTTCTTTTAGGGTGGAAAATGTGACGAGCTGATAGGTCATTTTGAGTATTAGCTCCTCTATTTGTGTTTCGAGATTTTTCATAGCTCTTTGATAATTTATGACTTGCGTGTATAGTCCGTATCGATTTTCGAAAAGTTTATATGTGAATTTTTAAAGAAAATATAATTTTTGATTTTTAAAATGGTTAGAGTTGACCACAGTCAACGTTTTTGGTAAACGACCTCGGATCGGTGTTTTAACGATTTCGGTAGGTTCGTATGATTATTTTGGACGTGTACACATATTTTGTTGGAGTCCCGGGATATCCGAGGCTATTTCAACGCAATATGTGAAAAGTTTGTTTTGAAATAAAAAAATCTTGATTTTTAATGATTGATTCTTGATTTTGATGTTATTTTGATGATTTGAACTTACGAGCAAGTTTGTATGATATTATTACTCTTGTGTGAATGTTCGGATTGGAGCCCGAGGGGTTCAGATAAGTTTCGATGCGTTGCGGGAGGTTTAGCATTACTGAGAAAAATCTGGTATGGTTAGTCTGTAGGTTTCACAAATATGAAGACTTGTTCGCAAATGCGAGCTTTGCTTTTACGAAGTTACGCTCGCATTTGCGAAGGAGAAATGGGAATTGGGAACTTTGATTTTGCGAAGAAAGGTCGCAATTGCGAGTTGATGGTATATCGCATTTGCCACGACAGTGTTGCATTTGCGACTGGGGGCAGGGCTGGACAGCTTCACAAATGCGAAACTTTCGCCGCATTTGTGATGGAGGGGTACTTAGCAAATGTGAAGGTTTTTTCGCATTTGCGATAACAGAGTGGCTCAGAAGTTGTTTGCTTCTACGAATAGTGGTTCGCTGTTGAGAACAATTGCGAACAAAAGTTCGCTGTTGCGAACATCACAAGGGTACAAAAGTTCGTTGTTGCGAAATCTGCAGCTGGGTAAAATATGAGAATTTTGGGACTTAACCTACATTTTTGAACCCTCGACTCCATAGAGGCGATTTTTGGAGAACAATTTCTTCCCAAATTCATAGGTTAACAATCTTAACTTGTTTTTGTTCAATTTCAATTATTTTTTCATGAATTTCAATATCACATCTAAGAATTTCCAAGTAGAAATTGTGGGTTTTGGGTAGAATTTAGGAATTTTATAAAATTAAGATTTAGACCTCAAATTGAAGTCGGATTTCGAAACAAATTACATATCAAGCTGGGGGATGAATGGGTACTCGATATCTGGTCTCAATTTCGAATTTTGACCATGTGGGCTCGGGTTGACTTTTTATTAACTTTTTGAATTATATTAAAGATTGAACCTTTTTCATTTCTGGGTAGTTTCTAAAGCTTGTTTTGACTTGTTTGAACACTATTTGACTAGATTCGGTTGGTTTCGAGGCTTGTTCTAAAGGACAAGCCGTGTTATATTGTTGATTAAGTTTCGAACAGAGGTAAGTGTCTTGGTTAACCTTGATTTAAGGAAAATATGATAAAATTGAGTCTATTTGCTATGTGATTTATGTGTTGGAGGGTGTATATGCAAAGTGACAGGTGTATTTGCGTTGTCCACGGGATAAGCAAGATTTAGCCTCATTTGTGCTATATTATTTGTGTATTATGTTTTTCATGCTTTAGATAGATTATATAATTCCTTAATTTATCGTATTCATGTTATTTCCTATGTTGAGATTATTGAGATATTGGGTGTTGGGATTGTTGAATTGCTGATTGGTTGTTGGTACTAATTGTTGAAAGATTCTCATATGACGAGTTGTGTTCAAATACTATTGCTAAATTTAAATTTTCTTCCCACCTTGCTTGGTAATGTATTTTATGTGATTGCTTGGTGAGGAAGAGTGAAATGCACGAAGGGTGTTGCCGTGCTTGTGAGGAAGAGTGATTGTGAACGAAGGGTGTTTTCGTGCCTTATTTATATAGTGATATGATAACTTGAGTGAACGTGATGATATGCACGAAGAGTGTTCCTGTGCTTGTTTTATATTATAATGTGAGGATGAAAGTAAAGTACGAAGGGAGATGCCGTGCAATTATTTTTACATTACAATGTGAGGATGAAGTGAAAGCACGATGGGTAATACCGTACAATTTTTTTGATCTCATTGGTCTTTACTTTGATGTTTGAAATGTGGACTTGGCTTTGTGGTTTCGTTATTTGCTTTTGAAAGAAGCTTACTCAATGACACTTTACTTTACTTTTCCGTTTATGCCCCTTCGCTGCGTATTTGTTACCTCTTTTACTTATCATTATTCTGTTTTTATACTTGATTTTTTACCTGATATTTCGTTACTTCTTGATATATAACTGCACATGGTCATTCTAGGTATCTTGTTTTAACCTCGTCACTACCTCATCGAGGTTAGGCTCGACACTTACTGAGTACATTGGGTCGGTTGTATTCATATTATATTTTTGTACTTCTTGTGCAGATCCGAATATCGGTACTAGCAGAGTCTCGAGAGGTGCTTAGCAGATATCAGGCATGTGATTCGAGGTAGAGTTGCATCCCGTTCGCATGCCTTGAGTCATCCTCTTATTTCTATTGTATTGTTTCTATTTTTCAGACAGTGTTGTATTTATTTCAAAATATTGTATGTAGTAAATTCTAGAAGCTCATGTACTTGTGGCTCCACATATTCGGATGGTTTGCACTAGATGTTAGTTTTAGACTTATTATGTATATCTCCGAGTTGCTTTTACGCCACTACAGTTCTTTCATAATTATCTGTTATGTGTTGGCTTGCCTAGCAAGCGATGTTAGGCGCCATCACCACTCCGATTAGTTGGGATTTTGGATCGTGACAGTTCACACCTTCAAAATCGAAGCTACAGGCGTCCTAATTCAATTTCCACCGTTGAAATTCAAAAACCGAATATCAAAAACTTTACTTTAAATTTTAGCTCGATCCAACAAGAAATAAAAAGGAAATTGAAGTTTAAGATTGACTACTCAAGCTGATTTTTTTTGCAAAAAATTTATGCACACTCTCTCTCTTTTTTTGTGTTGAAAATAGCAGTTGTCTCTCAATCTCTCTAACCCCCCAATTCAAACCTAAAAGATCTTTTAATGTATGGGCCAAATAAAATGGACTGTTCCAAAAGGCACCTTTTAATAGGGATTTTGGCATGGTATAACAATTCACCCATATAATTAGCACTAAAAAATTTTAGTTATAGATATTGACATCAGATAGTCAATAAATCTATATCACAATAATATGTATACTAAGATGTATATTTGTCACGACCCAAAATCCCAACCTGGTCGTGATGGCGCCTCTCGTGGGGACAAGGCAAGCCGAACCAATCCCATTTGTGGTCAATCAATTAAATGACACAATTTGAAATCAAGAACATGTCAATAATAAAATGAGTCGGAAACATGTATATAAATATACCTATAAATATACTATCCCGACTACAGCCCTCAGATCGGGGTGTCACAGAGTCATGAGCCACTAGAGAAGTCCTAGTAATAATATAACTATTACATAGTCTTAAGTACAATTGTATGAGGGAAGCAAAAACAACAAAAGAAAAGAGTTACGAGGCTGCGAACGCGAGCAGCTACCTCGTAAGCTCCGAAGCTCCAGTCCAGTAGTAGTATTCAGTACCTCTGAGTGGGACCGCTAACGCCTGAGTCTGCACACAAGGTGCAGGGAGTAATGTGAGTACTTCCAACTCAGTGAGTAATAAAAGTAAATAAGAACTGAAGATAGGAAATGTCAAATCATTAAGCAATCCACGACAAAGCAGTAGCTCAAATTTCATTCCACATCAATCCGTGAAGTAAGCAAATTAATCACAGCACCAAAAATACAATGTAATGCAATGCAATGCGATGCAATGCCATGCGATGCGATGCAATGCTATGCTATGCAATGCTAGTCATGCTAGTCAACTCTAGCCATGACCTGTGACGGCGTGCCACCCGATCCATATATAAAATCGTTTGAAAACAGCGTATGTGTTCCAAATCAAGTTGATGAAATGCTTCATGCAACAA
>MCJB01048874.1:82805-95286 GCA_002018475.1 Nicotiana obtusifolia
GACTTTATCCGAACATGCACACAGTTCTATAACCTCATTCAAACTTGTTCCAATCTTTGGAACACTAAGATGAACATCGATTTATAGAATTTGCATTGAAAGCAATTCGATGAACTCTAAGGATCCTCAATTCGATCCTTCGTTCCGAACTCGACCAAACGAAGTCTGAATGGTCTGAAAATTTGCACGCAAGTCCAAAATTACATAAGGAACCTACAGCAACTTTCGGAATTTCATTCCGACTTCCGGATCAAAATTCGACCTTTCAACCGGTATTCCGAACTTCCTCGATTCAATTCTCACGCTGTTCGAGGTCTATTAAATTTATTCCGGTCACTCGTCTAAGTCATATATACTATCCCGAAGCTAGTTGAGTCGTCGGAATTCAAATCCGAGCCTTCTAACTCAAAAGTCAATTTCGGGTTGACTTTTGTGACTTAGACTTTCGCAAACGAGACCATGTGTCTCATTTCTTTCCAATTTTCTTCGAGTACATTTCCTCAACTTAATTTCAATTAATATAATTAAAGAAATAAATTGGGGCGTAAAACGAGTCATTACAATATTATAATTTTATTTTACTTTTTTTGTGTATATAAAATATATATTAAAATTTTATTTTTCTTCTTTGTATATCTAAAATATAAAATTATAAATATAATTGTTTAAAATTTATTGTTGTCTCTATGCCAATGCATATCCAAGTATATAACAAAAAATAATTATTTGTTTGTACATCACAATGTATAACACATCAAATAATATGTATATCAAAATGTATATTACAACTTTTTTTTTTTTGTGTGTATATCAAACATTTATTTTTCTTTTTTGTATATCTCAGTATATAACACATAATTTCTTATGAATACACATAAATATAAATAATAGAAATACATTAATATACAAGATGAGACTTAGGGTCAAAAAACAAAAGAAAAAAGCGGAGTAAAAAAAATAAGGATGAGTCCACCCATCAAAAAGGATTGACCCCAAATGTATCATACATGTGCATATGCGTGTAAGTACATATCTGCATTTTTAATAACAAAAAAAATTTCTGCATTTTGTTTATTTGCAATCTGATTTGTCTCCTCAATAATGAATCTCAAGTTCATAGCAAAAGAAGTGATGAGTCGGAGAGTGTTTTTGAAATTGCAGTCGGCGAAGGAGGTTAGCATTTGGTGCTCTTTTTTTCGTGCGGAAACCAGATGCAGTTGAGTCATGGGAGAAAGTAAATAGGGAAGTAGGGTTTTTTAGAATTTGGTTATACAATATTAACTTTTTTGAGTTATCTTTGTCAAACGTAATTTAAAAAATAAAAATTTACCAATTCATATTATATGTTGTCACACGGTGTCAATTTCTCCTTTTAATCCATAGCAAGGGAAAGAAGGAGAAAGATGCCCTACTTATTATATTTGAACCCTCCGTATACGTGGTGAAATGTGAGATATCAAGTGATGATTGGACCTTAATATCTAACCATGTAAAAGATACATAATATTTAGAAGAAAATGTAAATTTTCTATTTGTAATTTATTCATAATCTAGTAATAGTGATGTCTCAAAATAGTTATTTCATTTTATGTGTATGCGATAAAATTCTTAACCATGCAAAGTAGTACACTATATCTACAGGAAAATGTAATTTGCAGTATGTAAATTTATGCATAATTATATAGTAGTATTTCCATTTCAAGTGTGTGTGCATAAACTAAATTACTTGTAACTTGTAATCAAATGGTTGCAACTTCACTCTAAATTATATAGTAGTATTTCCATTCCAAGCGTGTGTGCATAAACTAAATTACTTGTAACTCGTAATCAAATGGTTGTAACTTCACTCTAAATCAACCTTTTATTAGTTTCTTCTTCTGTCGAAAGAGAAAGGAAAAAAATTTAAAAAAAAATGAATGAACAAGAAAATGTTAATGAAAACAAACCCCTAAAAGTCGAAAAAAGAAAACCCACGACGAACAATAAATTAGTGGAGTTATAGAATAGTAGTGAGAATAACAAGGTTTATCCACTCTTTTGTCGAATAAAGAGCAAAGGTTTTTTGTTCCAATTTTATCGGAGAACTTGTCCCTGAACACACACCTCGCCCTTTCAATTTTCCCTGCCAGGTTTTATCTACCCTTCTTTTACTACAAAACCTCCCAACAAGTCGAACTCAACTGTAAAACCCAATGAAAGCTATCCCCTTAATCCTAAGTCATCGGTAATTTTTCTCCTTTTTACCACCTTTAATTTACTTCTTTTCTGTTTTGGATAAGAAGTTATGGTTAGTCCGTTTTTCTATATCTTTTGTCTAAATCCGACAGGTGTCAACTGTCAACAACCGTGCACTGCAAGACGACAATCAAACTTTATCTTTTAACGTTGTAACCGCCAATTGATTGAAGTGTGTTTCTTAAGGTTAATTTATCGTGCAATTATTAACTCAAATTTCGAAAATAAACTATACTATTAACTCAAATGATTTGAATCTTGATCCCATCAGAACTAGAAAGGGATGTATATATGGACGTAAGTAAAATTGGTGAGACATGGAACTAGATCTATGACCGCTTTGCTCGTAGGATATAACTTCAAGACGTACGTAACTTTGTTGTTAATTTTGTTTTCGTCTATGAAACCAAAAGGTATAAATAATTCTTTAACAGGATTTTAAAAAATCAAGTATTCGCTGCCAAGCCATAAAATAAATATTCAGTTCATGGCACGCATTTTTTGCATAAATTTATTAGACTTAACATGATTGATTAATACGTATTCTTATATTCATATTTGTTATTGATCCTACATACTATGGGATTAATAGATAACATAGTTTGATTGCGTAATTTGGGTAAGATTTCATACTTTTATTCTCTAGCTATTGACATAACTACAACCTCAAATTTGTTGCTAAGTTACAAAATCGATGAGTATGCGGCTACTGAATGAATCTTTCTGATTTTGATGCTTATAGAATTAGAATACTACTAATTTCATCTAATCTTTTCTTGGACTTTCTTCAAAGTTTGGAACACTTAATATTATTAAATTGCACATGCTTTAGTCATATTTCATCTGAGAAATTTAAACACTAACAAGGAAAATTGAACAACTTCCAAATAGGGAAGTTTAAAATTCACAAAAAAATAGTCCCATAAAATTAATGCGATAATAAAATAAAATGATACTAAAAACACAAAATTGAAAGAAAATACCCTGGGGTTCGTGACTCAACGTTTTTATCGATGAGCAGTTGATCCGAAAGTTGTTCCACGTGGCAGCATGTACGGCCAACCTGGCAGGGAGGATATGGGCCCACCAGTTGTCGAGTAACCGGGTCTTAAGGTAGTTTCTGAGACAGAAACCTGGTACTGGCAGTGCATCTACGGGGCTTTTACCGTTAGCGCCAGTAACTTGTATAAAGAAGTGGGGGTTTAAGACATACATGCGGTGGTTTATTTCTCAGGGTTTTTCATTGGCCATGAAAAACATTGGATGGTTCATCCTTACATAAATTACAGGGTATATTATTTTCGTGATCTCTTTTCTTATTTCTTCTCTGATTTCTCCGTTGAATTTTCTGCTCATTTCTGATCCTGAATTATCTTGTTGCTTTTCAATTCTACGGGAATTTGTCTTTTCATGGGTGATTCTTGGATTTGAATGGAAATTGTGGTGACTTTAGACGTAAATTTGGCTGTTTTAAGGTGGGGTTGTTCTTTTTTGTTTTTGGTTTGTTCCAAAATTCATAAAGTTATGATCTTGGTTCATAACTTGGTTCGGATGGAGAGAAAATCTTGAGAAAGTTAAAGAAACTGTCCGTTTTCAGAATGCACATGGTAAATTTATGGTTTGGTGTTTTTTCTTAGTTTTTTTTATTTTTTTATTTTGAGGTTTCTCCGTGACAAACAGAGCATTCTTGGAATTCTTAGCTTTCAACCTTTTTACCTTTCCTCTGAATTCAGAAAACTTTTTGGTGGACTTTTAGGTTCTATCCTCATCTCTTGGATCTAAAGTGGGGGTTGCTATTTTCAGAATTCAACGTCCAAAAGCTTCTCTCTTTTTACCACTTGGGGTCCCTTCTTTGAAATTGAGGGTCCGCTGGATTGGATATATCTATATTTCCCTTTGTTTAGTTTGGTTGATCTGATGTATGGGTACTTGTTTGGGGATGGTGGTGGTGTTGGCACTCTTGATTTATTTCTGCTGTTACTCTGTCTGGGTTTTGAGCGGGTTTTTTTTTTAGTTTTTAGTATTCCCTTTTTTGACTTTGCAACAATTTGCTTTATCCTCGGGGGAAATGCTCTCTCTGTCCTTTAAACAAAGGATGCACTTTATGGAGTTTATAATATCTAAGAGGGTTCTATGTATAGCACATTTTCTTTTATTGAATACATCAGATGCATAAGACCAGATTTTGTGACTAATACCACTGGTTTGATTCATGTATAACCTTTATTCCGACTGATCACAAAACATGTTCCAACTCCATGTTGGGACTTCACATTTTATATTTCTTCTATCAGCACTTAGGTTTATATGTTTCTTGCATTCTTGTTTTGCTGATCTGCTAATGGTTATATCACACTGCATGTCTTAAACTTGCTTTTCCTTTTTCTCCATTTATTGGAGAGGAAAACCTTGAAAACTATTGAGATCTAGCAATTCCAAGTAATTTCGAAGCAAATGTAGAATTGGAAATACTTTTGCTTTCTTCATTCAATTGCGATAGGAATCCTATTTAATGTCCCTACTTATTTACCTGCTCGTTGCATTTCGGATTAGGATTCTGAAATCATTCAATTTTCTCCCGATCAAGCAGCGAATCATTGTTGAAAGGTGTAGTTTGAACTGTGTATTTAAGATGGGAAGCTTTCATTTACTCCGAAATCTAGCACAACTTAGGGGGTGGCAACAGCTTTAGATATGATATAAATATATCAGATCTTAATCGATCATCCCTAATATCTTGGTTGATAATCGGCATTTAAGTATCAATAAACAAAGATTATGATGCTGAGGGATTGAGTTTGGCATAAAGTTCTGCAGTACAAAGTGCTAGTTTTGTAGGATTTGTTTCTCTACTGGCATCTGGTGCTTTATCAAACAGTGATGATTCTGTTCTTTTACCTTTTTCCCTGAATTAAGAGGATTTCAACTCTAGGATCCTTTTGTTTCACTTTAAATTTTATTTTAAGCATCACTTAATTTATGATTTAACTTAAATCTTATTTTTGCTTAAATGTCTCGAATTATAATGCTTGTGATTTTGCAGGGCTCTTCTTTGTTAGACTATTTGGTGCAGTTGACCACAGGAGTTGTGTAGCATGAAGTTTTTAGACTGTAAAGAATCTGCTGTTTTTTTGTGTTTGCTGGATATTTCTTGGGATGGTTTCTGAGATATGGGGTTGCAGAAGAGGTTAGACTATGGATTCAATGGCTATCAGGTGCCTCCTATACCTCGAGCTACCAGATCGGCTAGGGTAATCTCACTTTTCAAATCCATTATTTTTCCTTATAAGTATATTCCTCTACTATTGAGGCACTTATCCTGATCTTATTTTCCTGTCAATTTCTGTAGAGAAGGGGCATTATTAGGAGGAAAGCTAATGGCGATGGAACGTGTCCCTTTGACTTGTTAGCTACTGTAGCTGGCAAGTTATTGGGGGAGGGAGAGAGCTCGCCTGATTCTACGGGTTCTGCTAGAGGGAAGGAGCAAAATGCAATTGTGAAAGATGAGAAGATAAAAGAAAAATCTTATGCTGAAGGTTGTTATGAGCGGGGGTTCTTCATTTCTGAGCTTGTCTCGCAAGCTCCAGTTGTAAATCATTCTTTAAGTGAACTGCCACATGCTCAAAATGATTCCATCTCTGGACCTGCATCTGTCACTATGAGTTCTGATTGCTCAGAGAAGTTCCCCTCTGCTAAACAATTTGTAAATGGTGAAAGCAGGGAGGAGGAACATGGAGTCTTTTCAAGTTGTACATTAGATACTGAAAGTGATAAACAGATTAAAATTGAACTGTCAAATAATGCTAAAGTTTCTACAAGTAAGGGGGCTGCAATTTCCAGCTCAGAGTTCCCTGATGTTTGGGATAAGAAACCTTCAACACTACTTGTTACTTCAGATGATAATGTAAGATTATCTTTGTCTCCCTATACTGCTCCTTGTAGGTCCTTTCCGGTGATCCGGAATGATGTAAAATTAGATAATAGAGATGATGACGAAAACTCTGGGTGCACTCAACCAAGCACCCCAAATAAGTCCTCGGGGTCAGCACCGCGTGTACGAGATCGCCCAATTAAGAAGTTACTAGCTTCCAAATATTGGGAAGAAAATCTAAAATCTGATAATGAGGGGCATGCCAATACTGGTAAGTGTTTGTTGTTTTTAAAACCCTTCATATTCACATGCTCTGGGGTTTGACACGAGAAGGATTTTCCAGGTGCGAAAACAATGCATACTTACCACAACAGAAACAGTGGCTACAAGCACCAAAGGACTCAGAGAGATTTTCCTTTCAAGAAAAGAAAGCTCTTCAAATGTGGCTCCTTCTCTAATTCTGATGGAGAGATGAGTACCGATGGAATGTGTAGTTCTCCAACAAGCGACTTACATGGAAATGCTTCCGGTTATAGTAAAGCATCTTCGGGAGGTTTGTTCGCTTCACAGTTTAAGCGTTTCATGCAACAACATGGACATGACTCAGTTTTTACTTGCGTGCATAAATGTGTATATGTTTCGATCCTTATTGATACTTATTTCCCTCTGCATATCAACTCTGACAGGCGGTGCAGCAGCAGGGACGTCAGTCTTCAATGGACGTCGTGCATCCTTCAAGCCTAGTGATTCCTGTGGTGAGAGAGCCTTCTTTTGGAGTTATCACGTGAATTCTCTTGTATTCGTTGCTCTGTCATTTGAAGAGGTTCTAATATGGGAATGTTTTTTCTTTCACACAGTTAAGTTTAGAATCAAGTCCTTCAGGGTTCCTGAGCTTTTTGTCGAGATTCCAGAAAATGCAACCGTTGGTTCTTTAAAGGCATGTGAAAACGTTACCTTCAAATACAAATTCACTTTCCTCATAAGTGTCTATCATCAGTATTCTGCCTTGTGCTACATTTTCTTTTTTGAATGTCAGTTTGGAAAAGCACTATTCATGCTCGTAATATTTTGCAGAGGACCGTAATGGAAGCAGTGACTGCTATACTTGGTGGTGGACTACGCATCGGTGTGGTTTTTCAGGGTAAGAAGGTTAGAGATGATAACAAAACCTTATTGCAGACTGGAATTTCTCATGATTACAAGCTTGATGCTCTGGGCTTTTCGCTGGAGCCGAATCCCATTCGAGCTTCTCCACCACTTGGTCCAGATTGTCGTTCTTGTGTCCTTCCTTGTGATACACCTCAACCACTAACAAGGTATTCTATTTATCGATCTCTGATGGGTATTAGGACCATAGCCATTGTTATTATAGAGCTTCTGCTGCTACTTCAGTTTAGTAGCAAGTTATATTGCTAAATATATACCTGCGGTTATTTTGAAATTAGAAGTCCATAACTTCTTCCTACTCTTGGTGGGTTGTTTCTATATTTTCTAGTGTTTTCTATCTTTGTTAGTACTCCTAGTTCTTTTGCGGAAATGTGCAGGAGCTTATTGTGTGTTCACTTTTTGAGCTTTATTTTGGAAACTATGTCTTCTTAGAAACATGCTAGAATCAAAAGTAGTCTTGACGATTTTGCACTATATATATATATATATATATATATATATATATATCACAGGTGCCTATCTCCTGCTATTACTGGCATTCAGCAGGGGAGATCTGATGATCATACAGGAACGAGTTTGAATAATTTTGTTGAAAGTGATCGTGATTCAGCTCCATCTCCTCATTACGGGGCATTGGAGAAAATTTCTGCAAATTCAAGAGCATTGGTTCCAGTAACTGCGGTAAATGTAGAAGCCCTGGCCGTAGTTCCATTACGGAAGCCCAAGCGATCTGAAGCCACACAGCGTCGAATCCGTAGACCTTTTTCTGTTGCGGAAGTGGAAGCACTTGTTCAAGCTGTTGAGAAGCTTGGAACAGGAAGGTATGTTTAGTATAACCATAATTAGTGCTGAAATGAGCTATGCTGTGTATGAGATTCTAGATTATTATCAACTTTTATTATAAATAAGGGCATTTCTTCACAAAAGAGCACTAAGTGAGTGCTATGTATCTGTACAACGAGTTACAGCTCTGGGGATCTCAAAAAAATTCTTAAATCTATCAAATTTCATTAACATCTTCACCCAAACTCCCCCCACACCCACCCCCACTCCCCCAACCAGGGCTTTTGTTAAGTGATAATGAAGTACAACGTGGGTCAGGATGCAGACTTCTGATTTGTTTTTTCAATTTTTCAGTTATTGTTTTGTTGTTTGGCTTTGGCAGATGGCGTGATGTGAAACTGCGAGCTTTTGATAATGCCAAACATAGAACTTATGTCGATTTGAAGGTATAACATTTGTTACTGTCTCTTGCTTTTCAACCTCACACCATCCACAGCCAATAGTTGACTTGCCTGCCGGGATCTCTCTTCCCATTTCGTCGACTTTTATGCTTTGCTTTCTTAATTAGCTAGTTCATTCTGTGCATGACTAATGTTACAATCTGAGGAGCCTTATCCATTTGTTGCTTCTTCAAGTAGCTAAGAAATCATTTGGTTCTTAAAGCGGCGTACTTGCATGCATCTTGTATGTAATTTCCTTTACATCTCCAATACTTAACAAAATCTTCTGTGAATGATTTGGAAAGGTGAAAGAAAATAGTCATGAGCCATCCTCTTGAATCTTGATGCACATAGTAATCACATGATATTGAGTTTAATTGACAGCTGTTATCAGGATAAATGGAAAACTCTGGTGCACACAGCAAGAATATCCCCTCAGCAAAGGAGGGGCGAGCCCGTGCCACAGGAGCTCTTGGACAGGGTCCTCACTGCCCATGCTTACTGGTCCCAACAGCAAGCCAAACAGCAGATGAAACAGCCATCGGAGACTTACCTTCTGCTCTAGGAACACGTCGTGGAAATGGCTGCACGATGGGGGACTGAAGAAGAGGTTTCCTTATTTTTTTGTCACTGTAAAATATATTATGTTTAATAAGTATTACCAGGGAAAGTTAATTAGTTAGTGCTATATATAGTTCCTTGCATGGAGGGGTTGGAAGCTGGCTCTTTGTAAATGTTTGATAGAATAAAGTGATATGCTAACAGAAACTTTTTTGTGCCAAGACTTTGGCATTAAATGCTTCTTTCCTTGGAAAGAAATTCATTCTGGGGTAAGGGTATTGTACTTTTGTAGTTAACTCGTTCAATAGAAAAGGCAAAAGGGAAATGTTTTGTTCCCTATTTGATTGTAAAACTTACTAGTTCCTTATCATATTATGATTCTCCACTTTTGGGACATCAATTTCAACTTTAAGATTATAGATAGGTTCAACTTGTGTACTAGTAATATTGCTAATCTTGCTGGAGTTCCTACTTTTTCGAAGTCATAACAAATATAGTACTACTTTTCCCTTCATTCTAGTAGATTGCACTTATGGTTACCACCAAATACTTACGGATTTACTAATGCTATCATCCATGAAAAGAATTTAAGTAGATGGCAAAAAGTTACAAAAATGAACCATCAAATTTTCACCACTTACATATAGATAGAATTTTGATAGATAGGACAGTGTTGTAATGTTTGTAAGATTGTTGTAAGATTACAATTAGCTAGTGGGAGATTGTTGTAATGTTATGTAATATGCAAGTGCAGTAGTTAGGTGTGCCTAGAGGTGGTAAGATGGTTAAAAGAAAATAGTTATCTACTCATATTATCTATTAAAAAAATAGGTTGGAGAATGAACATTTTAAAAACGGATCGTATATGGATAAGAACCATATTATCCACTTAGAAAATGGATAATCAATGGATAACTAATGGGTTTAACTTTTACATTTCTAAAACCTCAAATTGGGGGCTACTCAAGGTTGGGAGACTAATTCTTCGAGAGTGATTATATTCAAGAAGTCATGAATAATATGGATAATCATATTATCTGCCGGATAACCTCTTTTTTATCTGTATTAAATTGGGTCTAGTTGGATAATTTATCCGTTTTTGACTTACCCGTTTTTGACCCGCTTATATCCTACCTGACCCGCCCGTTTGCTAACTACTAGGTGTATCAGTATAACTAATTACAAGATGCCATCATATTTCTAAAGATGACATCTGACTATATATATTAACAGAACGACATGCGTGCTTGCTTTTTAAAAAGGAATATTGATGTCACTCCAATATCAGGCGATCACAAGAAGTGATTAAATTTCTTTAAGTCTTTTTCTGTCTTGAAATCACTATTCTGAAGAAGCTAGCGTTAACATTTCTCTTTCTAGTAAAGGGTTGATTGATGCTAAAATGAATCTTTCTTCATTCAGTTTTGATTATGCTAATATTTTAACTACGATACAATGAATCAAGTAGTAGTACTTATTTGTGAAATTAATTTATATAACAAGTGTTTAACCTCAAAATTGGATAACAATTGAATTTATACGTGGTGTTAAGGATACGTGATTTAACTTGTTAAAAAAATAAGAAATTAGATTAAAATTGAAATTAATTATAAAAGATAAATGCAAACCACACAAGTTAAGTAGATTTGACCTTGAAGGTTGATCGGCCTTGGGCCAAAAAATATGGAATCGGTGCTGGAACAGAACGATGAGATAATAGTAACTCAAAAGAACAGTATATTGCTTTAGAATGCCAATTACAATGTGTCTTACAAATAATCAAACTCCCATTTATATAGTAAAGGAATCCTACTTTAGGTATAATTTGTATAAGATAAAAAACTCATAATTTGCTAATTAAGCGGTTCCATTGATACGTGCCGATATTCCCGCTGTGATGGGCGGTTGGTTACGAATATTTCGGCCTTCCATTATTTTGGTTCGATGATGTTCTCTCGAGCTTATTCGGGGTCAGAGTCAGTTCTGGAATCATGGACTAAATGTTCTCGAGGACGGACATTCTGACCTCATATTCTATTTCTATGAGATTCGGGGTTGATCTTCGATCCTTTGTGTTCCGAGACCGATCTATCGTGCAATAGTCGAATCTGATTTCTACAGCATACAACATAATAGGTAACCAGATGTGATTATTAGGGGTCCCGTGGACTCATCACCATGCAAAGTTATCACTGTCGAGTCAAAAGACGAATAACCTCGATTGAAACTTCCAGTTCATATTTTTACTAATTTCTGTTAAGTGGATGAGGGCTTCAAATATGAATCCATATGAATGGAGCATATTTTAATTAATTAATTTGGTCAAATCCTTTTTGAGTGTCTCTTTTCTATCATTTGTCCGACTAAATATTGAAATGTTATTTGAGTAGAAGTGATTCCCCATATGGCCCAGGCCTTTTCTTTTAATATTTAAATAGTGGCGCGATATAAAGTATAGTACATATTTCCTTGTGGGTGGGTGTGTACCCAACCGTTAGCTTATGAATATAGTACATCAGTATAACTTTGTGTGAATCATTGAATCTGAAAAAGTGCAGAAGACGAGGCCGTGCACGAGATTGATCAGAATCAGTTTGATGGTTTTTTTCAAGAAGCTGTTCGTAGTCAAGCAATGTTCTATAAAATTGGTGGCTTTTCTTCGGTCTGTTCTTATATAACCTAAATAAATATCGATTATAAAAATCTCTAATTAAGTATTTTATTTCTATTTGACTCAGTATTACTACTCTTCTCTACTGTTTAAAATATGTTCATAAAGAACTGAAAAGAGTACATGACTTGCATGTGACGTTTTGTGTACCTATGTGTTACTCCTTCCACTTTATTCTATATTATACTCTTTCCTTTTATTCTTTAAAATAAAGTATTCTTCTATGTGGAAACTTTTAACTTTAAAATGCTTATTTTATGCTTAATCATATGCTTTCAGCTTTTATAGAAATATCACAATAATTTTAAAATTATTACTTTTGATATATATGCCAAAAGTATTTTCTTTCTTGAACTCGACCGATGCCTATCTAACACAGCATTTAAAATGAAATGAAGTAAGTATAAATGTATTTGAAATGATTATTTTATGTTTAGATCTTACTTGGTGCTCTTTTAACCGTGTTAGAAAATGAGATCAGAGTAATTATAAAAATTGAACAGTTTTTGGTTGAAATGCGCATTAGAATATTCGACTTATTCTATATCATTATCGTCTTACTTTTGTATAATATCTTTCTTGACTAAAAGGGGGAAATAATAAAATAACTTTTATTTTCCAAATTTTTCATGTTTGGTTGGTTTAAAGGTTTTGGAAAATATTTTTCTCATGATCTCATATTTTTCCAAAACTCTTCTTCAACCTTCTCCACCCTATTCCTCATCCCCACCAATCCCCCCACACCCATCACAC
>MCJB01048874.1:95349-106536 GCA_002018475.1 Nicotiana obtusifolia
ACCCACCCTCCCCTAACCCCTGCCTTACCCCCACCCTAATTAGAAATATTATTAAGAATACTTTCTTTTGATGTTGTAAATAGAGTACTTTCTTTTTTTCATTTCAACAAAATGAGTATTTTTTTCATGATATAAAAAAAGTATTTTGTGGCTCGGAACGCGAAGGATTGAAGATTGACTCCAAGCTTCATCGAAGCAGAACATGAGGTTAGAACGTCTGTCCTCGAGAACACTGAGCCGTGATTCAGAACCGACCCTAACCCCGAACATGCTCGAGGAAAGATCGTCGAACCAAAATAACGGAAAGCCAAAATATCAGTAACAAGTCAAGCATCACGGCGGGAATCTCGGTACGAATCAATGGAACCGATTAATTAGCAAATCCGGAGATTTTTTACCTTATACAGAATTGTACCTAAAGTAGGATTCCCCTACTATATAAAGGGGGGTCTAATTATTTGTAAGGAGGATTCCTAATCATTAAAAAAGCTGTATACTGATATCTTTAGTTATTATTGTCTGATTATTCTATTTCCGACCCCAATTGCAATATTTCTTGACCCGAGGGCAGTCAACATACAAGGCCAACACTGCCTAACTTGTGTGGTTTGCATTCATCTTTTATCATTAATTTTAATTCCAATTTGGTTTCTCATTTTTGTATCAAATTAGATCACATATCCTTAAAACCGCGAATAAATTCAATTGTTATCCGATTTTGAGGGTAAACAGGTTGGCGCCCACCATGGGGCTAAGGATAATAGTGGTTATTTGATACAAATCTCCATAACACACACACTGCTTCACACTTGCTCTTTCAAGTGTCTTTGATTCCAGACTATAATAGTGAAATGCCAAACTCTCAGTTGGCACCTCTGCACGTTGACAACGAGTCCGGTTAAGGTAAAAATAACAACATAGCGCCCGGTAACGAGATCTTGATTGCAGATATGATTTACACTAATTCACACATGGTTGTTGATGTGGATCCGCCTACCGACCCTGCAAATAGCATTCATAGAGGAGTCCGATCGGTAACTCAAAGCCCCTAAAACGTTGAAAGAGACGGGATCAGCCTACGAATAATCTTCGAAATGGTGCAGGCTCAACAGACGGCGATAGCTCAGTTACAAAATCAAAGCCATGTACGAAACAGGGTTGAGCCTGGTCCTTCCCAAGAAATTACCCGCAGGGACGAATCAGTTGTAGGAAGGTCGAATGAATATGAATTGGGGGCGAACCCCGAAATTATAAAGATGCTCGAGGAGCTTGCAAAACGGATAGAATCAGGGGAGAAAAAGATTGAGGCAAACGACAAAAAGGTGGAAACCTACAATTCCAGGGTAAACCAAATCCTGGGCACCCCCGGTGTTAAAAGGCCTGGATTCCAGGAAGTTCGTGCAAAAACCTTTTCCACCAAGCGCGGCTCCAAAGCCGATCCCCAAGAAATTCCGTATGCCCGAAATACCCAAGTATAATGGAACGACCGACCCGAACGAACATGTAACCTCGTATACATGTGCTATAAAAAGGAACGACCTGGAGGACGATGAGATCGAGTCTGTTCTGTTGAAAAAATTTGAGGAGACCCCGTCAAAGGGAGCTATGATATGGTATCACAGCTTACCTCCTAATTCTATTGACTCATTTGCTATGCTTGCAGATTCTTTTGTAAAGGCACACCCAGGTGCCATCAAGGTCGAAACCAGGAAATTGGACCTTTTTAAAGTCAAACAAAAGGATAACGAGATGCTTAGAAAGTTTGTATCCCGGTTTCAAATGGAACGAATTTATCTGCGCCGGTCGCTAATGATTGGGATGTTCAAGCTTTCACTCAGACTCAATATTCGAAGATCGATGGCTTCACGGCAATTAAAGCAAAACTTAATAGAATACCTGGCTGTTACATGGGCTGACATACATAACTGGTATCAATCAAAAATCAGAGTCGAAGATGATCAGCTTGGGGCCCCTTCGGGGTCCGTCTATCCCGTTAGAGCTCTTGACAGAGTCAAAAGGGATATTGACCGCGAACCAAGATCGAACAGGGATCGATATCAACCATATCATGGGGACAGAAGGATCAGTGGATCCGGGCAGAACCCCCTAATAAATGAAAGGAGAAATAACGAGGCTAGAGGAGCCGGGGACTCATGACCAAAAGTAGCTTCGAAAGGCCCATCGGGCATAAAGAAGCACTGAGGCTATCGGAGTACAACTTTAATGTCGACGCCACCACTATTGTATCGGCTATCGGTCGCATCAAAGATACCAAATATCCCCGACCTCTACAATCCGATCCGACCCAAAGGGATCCTAACCAAATGTGTGAATATCATGGCACTCACGGTCACAGAACGAAAGATTGTTGGCAACTAAGAAAGGAAGTAGCTTGGCTATTCAATAACGGACATCTTCGAGAATTCTTGAGCGACCGAGCCAAGAATCATTTCAGGAATAGGAATTCTGACAAATAGATGGGGCAAGAAGAACCTCAACACGTCATCAACATGTCATCGGTGGAGTCGATACTCCTCAGGAGCCAATGTTGAAACGCACCAAAGTATCCATCACTAGGGAGAAACGGACTCGGGATTACACATCAAAAAGAACTTTATCTTTCAACCACGAGGACGCAGAAGGGATTATACAGTCCCATAATGACGCGCTGGTAATATCAGCAATCGTACATAAAATTAGAGTTAGATGTGTTTTAATTGATCCAGGTAGCTCAGCCAACATCATTCGATCAAGGGTCGTGGACCAACTTGGTTTACTAAACCAAATCGTTCCTGCAGTCCGAGTTCTAAACGGATTCAACATGGCATGTGAAACCACTAAGGGTGAAATAACATTGCCGGTACATACCACCGGAACCATTCAGGAAACAAAGTTCTGCATGATCAAAGGGGACACGAGGTACAATGCTCTGTACGGGAGACCATGGATCCACGACATGAAGGCAGTGCTTTCGACACTACACTAGGCGTTGAAATTTATGACGCCCGACGGAGTTAGAACGGTCTAGGGAGAGCAACCAGCCGCAAAAGAAATGTTCGTGATCGAAAAGGTGACGCTAACAACTACAGTTCCAAAATCGCAAGGCCCAAACCAAGTGATCGAAGACAGGACGAAATAGCAATCACTGATACCGTCTTCGGCAGATCTGAACAAACAAGTGTATGTCGAGGATGATGATTATGGGATTCCCAGATCTTTTATCACCCCTGATAATTTCGATGCCACTAAATCGACGATCGAGGAACTGGAGCAAGTCATATTGCGAGAGGACTTGCCGGATCGAAAGGTATACCTGGGCTTAGGGCTGAGCTCCGTTCTTAGGATAAAACTCATTCAATTTCTTATAACTAACGAAGAATGTTTCGTTTGGTCCCACCTCGATATGACAGGTATTCCATCGGAGATAACCACTTACAAGCTGCGCCTGGACCAGAAGTTCCATCCCATTAAACAAAAAAGAAGGCTCCAGTCTGAAATCAAACATGCTTTCATCAAGGATGAGGTATCTAAATTTTTTAAAATAAGGTCTATTCGGGAGGTGAAATACCCGAATTGGTTAGCAAACGTAGTGGTAGTCCCTAAGAAAGGGGATAAATTAAGAACGTGTGGAGATTATAAAGATTTGAATAAAGCGTGTCCCAAAGACTCTTTTCCCTTGCCCAACAGCAACTGCATGATCGATGTTACGGCCGACCACGAGACCCTTAGTTTTCTCGATGCATATTCTGGGTACAACCAAATACGGATGTACCCGGGTGATTAGGAAAAAACTCCCTTCATCACTAAATATGGCACATACTGTTATAACATAATGCCATTTGGGTTAAAAAAAAGCTGGTGCCACATACCAACGCCTAGTAAACTGAATGTTCGAGAAACAAATAGGGAAGTCAATGGAGGTTTACATTGACGACATGTTAGTTAAGTACCTACGAGAAGAGGACCATTTAAGACATTTGCAAGAAACATTTAGCATACTGAAGCAGTACAACATGAAGCTGAACCCAGAAAAATGCGTGTTTGGAGTGGGGTCGAGTAAGTTCTTGGATTCATAGTATCGAATCGGAGAATCGAGATCAATCTTGAAAAGATCAAAGCCATCAAAGATATCACGGGCGTGGACAATGTGAAAGCCGTGCAAAGGTTGACCGGGCGAATAGCCGCTCTGGGCTATTTATTTCGAGGTCATCTGACAAAAGCTACCGGTTTTTCGCACTGTTGAAAAAGAAGAACAACTTTTATGGACCCTGGAATGCCAGCAAGATTTGGAGGAACTCAAAAGGTATTTATCGAGCCCACCATTGCTTCACACACCGAAGGCGGACGAACAATTATACCTATACTTGTCGGTCTCAGAGATAGCGGTAAGTGGAGTCCTAGTTCGGGAAGAACAAGGTACGCAATTTCCAATTTACTATGTTAGTAGAACCTTAGGCGAAGCCAAAACTAGGTACCCCCACCTAGAAAAACTAGCGCTCGCTTTGTTAAGTGCCTCTAGGAAACTTAAACCGTACTTCCAATTTTATCCCGTATGTGTCGTAATGACTTACCCATTAAGGAATGTTATGCATAAGCCCGAGCTCCCGGGCCGATTGGCCAAATGGTCCATAGAAATAAGTGGGTACGACATTGAGTATCGACGTCGGACTGCCATTAAATCTCTGATTTTGGCAGATTTCGTGGCCGATTTCACACTGACCCTAATACCCGAGGTCGAAAGAGAATTGTTGATTGACTCAGGAACTTCCACGGGAATATGGACCCTCTTCACGGACGGTGCCTCGAACGCAAATGGGTCTGGACTTGGCATCGTATTGAAGTCACCAGCAGGTAATATAATTAGACAATCTATTAAGACTGTGAAATTGACTAACAGCGAGGCCGAATATGAAGCCATGATTGCAGGCCTTGAACTAGCCAAGAGCTTGTGAGCGGAAGTGATCGAAGCAAAGTGCGACTCCCTTCTTGTGGTAAACTAAGTCAATGGAACGTTCGAGGTCAGAGAGGAACGGATGCAAAGGTACTTGGAAAAATTGCAAGTGACATTACATCGGTTCAAAGAATGGACTTTACAACATGTACCTCAAGATCAAAACAGCGAAGCCGACGCCCTCGCCAACTTGGGGTCATCGGTCGACGACGACGAATTCAACTCGGAAAAAGTCGTACAACTTATGAGGTCAGTAGTGGAAGAAGGTCACGCCGAGATCAACTCGACGAGCTTAACTTGAGATTGGAGGAACAAGTACGTAGAATATCTCAGATCCGGTAAACTTCCCTTGGATCCAAAAGAGTCGAGGGCCCTGCGTACAAAGATGGCCCGATTTAGCCTGTCCAAAGACGGAATTTTGTTCAGAAGAACATTTGATGGCCACTTGCAATATGTCTGGGACTGGGCGAAACTGAGTACGTTTTAAGGGAAATCCACGAGGGTACCTACGGAAATCATCGAGTCATTGGGTCAAAAAATAATTAGAGGCGGTTACTATTGGATCGACATGGAAAAAGTCACAAAGGAGTTCGTTCGAAAATGTGATGAATGCCAAAGACATGCCCTAATGATCCATCGACTTGAGGAGATGCTCCACTCAGTTTTATCACCATGGCCATTCATGAAATGGGGAATGGACATCGTTGGCCCTCTTCCGTGGGCACCAGGTAAAGCTCAATTTATACTATTTATGACTGATTATTTTTCTAAATGGGTGGAAGCTCAGGCATATGAAAAGGTCAGGGAAAAAGAGGTTATCGATTTCATTTGGGATCACATCATATGCCGATTTGGAATGCTAGTCGAGATCGTATGTCATAACGGGAAGCAATTCATCGGTAGCAAAGTAACCAAATTCCTCGAAGATCACAAGATTCGACATCCTACCACCCTAGTTGGAATGAACAAGCTGAATCTACCAACAAAACCATACCCCAGAACTCAAAAAGAGGTTAACTGATGCCAAAGGGAGATGGAAGGAAATGTTACCCGAAGTCCTATGGGCATACCGTACGACCGCGAAGTCCAACACCGGGGCCACCCTGTTCTATAGGGTTTATGGCACCAAAGCTTTGATACTGGTCGAGGTCGAGGAGCCAAGTATCAGATTCTGATATGCAACAAAGGAATCAAACCACGAAGCCATGAATACGAACCTAGAGCTGTTAGATGAAAAGCGCGAAGCCGCCCTTGTTCGGTTGGCTACCCAAAAGCAACGGATCGAGAGGTATTACAACAAAAGGGCCAACCTTCGATGCTTCAACGTCGGGGACTTAGTACTAAGAAAGGTCACACCAAACACACGAAGTCCGAACGAGGGAAAGCTGGGACCGAACTGGGAAGGACCTTATCATATCATCGAAGTCACCGGAAAGGGATCCTACAATCTCGGAACAATGAACGGTAAACAACTACCGAACAACTAGAATATAACTCAATTAAAGCGGTATTACTGCTAAGGTACGGTCCCGTTCTTTATTTTTTATTTATATTATAAACTAATGCTTGCAGGTAGTAAACAAGGGACCATACGAGATATTAGTTCTAAAAGCACGCGTTGCACTCTTTTTCCCTTTGACCAGTTTTGTCCCAAATGGGTTTTACGGCAAGGTTTTTAACGAGGCAATAAGTAAATTGTGCTAACTTAGATTCGAAGGCCGGTAACGAATCGGTGACAACAGTATTCGAGGCCTGTCTTCGATCAACCCCGAATACTGGGGGACCACTTTAGCATGGAAAGAGACTTCAGGATTGAAGGTTTGAAGATCAATAAGATTCAATGTAAGGGCCAAACGGTCAAATGAACCGTGCTTACATAGATTGCTCGAACCCTGACACAAAATTTGTACAAATAACATTATTATGCACAAGAATAAAGAGAAGTCTCTTCCTTGCAGACGTCGTGTCTTTTAAAACTTTTCCGTTAAATTTCATAAGGAATTCCTTGATTACGATCCCCTAAAGGTAACGAGCCCAAGGGCCGCTTTAACCTGAGTTCGAACGATCACTCTCTCATTCGGGGACTGCCATCCGGAAAAACAAACTTAGACGGTCCAAGTTATTAGATCACGAGGGCGCGAAGCTTATTTGGCAATGCTCGAATTAAAAGGCTAAGGCCATTCCGGATTAACGAAATTCGAGGGCATGAATCTTATTTGGCAACACCGGAATTAAAAGGCTAAGGCCATTCCGGGTTAACAAAATCCGAGGGCACGAAGCTTATTTGGCAACACTCGAATTAAAAGGCTAAGGCCATTCCAGGTTATCGAAATCTGAGGGCACGAAGCTTATTTGGCAGCACCCAAATTAAAAGGCTAAGGCCATTCCGGGTTAATAAAACCTGAAGGCACAAAGGCACAAAGCTTATTTGGCATTGCCCGAACTATAAAGGCTATGGCCGTATAAAAACGGCTCAGAGACGTCTGAAGGCCGCAACAAAAATAACAAGGCATTAAAATTTCTTAACCGGTTCCAAAGGCTACACTCGGCAGATTATAGAACTAAGCTACTTTGGGGAAGAACGTTTTCGGTTACACCGACTCCCCACGATGCCTCAAAACGAAATAATGTTAGAAGCAAGACTCGTTCGATCCCTCGAACACAACCTAACTATTTCATGCTAAGACATTTTGATCTTTGCGAATACAAATAAAAAAGCAAAGAAAAAATTGGAAAGCTGTGAAAGGCAAGTCTTATATATATATATATATATATTAAAAATCCTTTTTACAAGGGCCGAATAGCTCAATACAAATTTTTACAAAGGTCGAGCGGCCTTGATACATGGTATTGAGCACAGAAAGGATAAAAACGAACACAAGAGACTTGATCTCGACTGGGTCCCGCCTCGTCATCCGGATTTTTGGGGTTTTCTCATTCTTCGAACCCGACTGAACCCTCGGAATCCTCCTTCTCAGGATAGGCCAATTTTCTGGCCTCGGCTTCAGACATCTTGGTATCTTCAATCTCGGCAGATAAGTCAAAACCCCGAGCGTGGACTTCCTCGAGAGCCTACCTACGAGAGTGCCACTTCATATGCTCGACCATATTTTTTGATTGGTCTTGAGCCGCCTCGACATCAGCCTTGTACTGAGCCACCATTTCATCAGCTTTGGCTCTGATCACGGCGGCTTCCGACTTGGCCATTTTAAGCTCCCTCGCTAGATTATCTCGATCTGAGAAAACCAAACCAACCCGAGATTAAAGTTCCTCTGCCCTTTTAGTCTGGGTCTCGGCTTTTTCCTTTGCCGCTCTTAGCTGGGTTTCTACTGAAGTTAGTTGTGTCCCAGCTGCCTCTTTTTTTGAGGCCAGACGATCCATCTTGCCCTTCCATTCATCGGCCTCAACTTTAACCACACCCATCTCGGTTCGAAGCTGATCGATCCAATCGAGTTTCTGTTGAACCTGCGTATTTTGACCATCAGTCACTGAATCAAATTCGTCTTCACTCACTTCGAAAACCTTTACCTGCTCGACCAAGTCAGCATGATCCTTCCGAGCAACCTCCAGCTCTGCACGGAGGCTCTTAGCCTCCCCTTCGAGCTGTTCATTAAGAAGTTTAAGGGTGTCCTTCTTCTCAATAAATTCCTGAGTCTCGGCCTCGTGGCGTTTGAACTCTTCCCGATTGGAGAAAAGCCTCGTGGTGAAGTACCTAGGCCTACAAGCACCAAGGAAAATGTTAAGATTGCTTGCGATAAAATCTAAGTACATAATAAAGGATATCCTTAGTTACCCGATTCAACGCCTGTTGAGCTTTGTTGAACAGGCAGGGTGCTTCCACCTCATTTATTTTGGCATGATCTTCTTCGGTCACTAAGCACTGAAGGTAACTAGCTACCCCTATGGGGGCGAAAAGAACCTAGGCATCCTCAGGAAGGGAAAAAACAACGGTGCGTTTCCGATCAGGATATGCGTTCGGGGCAGGGAATCGATCGACCAATTTCGGACTAAAAGAAGTCCCACTTGTTTCAGAGGGTGAGCTCTTCCTCGGTATCTCTAAATCACCGAAACCAATAGCATTCTTCGTGGCCATCGAGTCCACACCATCGAAAAATCCACGGAAAGGATCTTTCGATCTATGGACTTCCTCTAGGGGGCGTTCTTTTGCCACTTGGGCCTCATTAAACTTCGACTCTGTGAACGAAGGCGAATCGACGATCTCAATCGGACCAAGTGCTCCCTGTAGCATTTTCCTCGTATCAAGGGAAGTCGCAGCTCCTGCCCCCACCTCGGCTTCCCAACTTGATGAACATCGGCTTCACCGACCCCTGGTTTGGAGGCTCATTGCCCTTCGAGCTGGAACGGCACACTGGCCACTAGGTCAAAGTCTTCATCCTCTCCCTCGGTCTCATCCCTCAATCGATGGACCATGTACGGGGACAGTGATCGACCGCTGGCACTTCTTTTGGGCTTACGCGCCAATATTTTCTTTGGTCTTTTCTTCTCAAAGCCCCGAGAGCTTGGATCCCTTTTCCTTTTCTTCACTTTATCTTGCTTCGAAGCAGGGGGATCGGCATAAGTATCATCATCCACGGGCGGGGCCCTTATCTCAACATCTTTTGATAAACCTGCAAAAGAGAAGCAAAGCAAGTCAGAAATCGACGGCGTAAATATTAAGTCGAGTATAATTTAAAGAAAAAATCTCACCATGAGACCGCGCCTCCCATTGGCCTTTCGAAAGCTCGTGCCATGCGCGCTCGGAATATGGTTTTTGCGAAACAATCCCCTTGACCCATTCCTTGAGTTGAGGAACTGCATCCGGCATTCGAGCGATGACTGCATCATAGAAAATTGATAAGAAGAAGAACAAAAGGGAAATGATGAACAAATTCCTAAAAGCAAAGGTATACTTACGCTTCATGTTCCATTTTCCAGGAATGGCATGTCCTCGGCGGGGATGAGGTCCGATGTTTTCACTCGAACAAATTGGCCCAACCAATCTCGGTACCCATCCTCGTCGATGCTTGAGAACGGGGCCTTATTGGCTCGACAGGCAAGTTTTATTAGCCCCCCTCGATAGATTCGGGGACTGTACAGACGCATGAGGTGATCAATGGTGAAATGACACCCTTCGATCTTATTTACAAAAAAATGGAGGAGGATAACTATCCTCCAGAAGGAGGGATGAATTTGGCCTAGTGTCACCTGGTATCTTTTACAAAAGGCGATGATGACCGGGTCCAAAGGGCCCAACGTGAAGGGATAAGTATAAACACTTAAAAAAACCTCCACGTAAGTAGTGACTGCATCCTCGGGCGCGAGAACCACTACGTACTTACTGATCCAGTTGCAGTCCTCTTAGACCTTATCGAGAACACTATCGGTGATCGAATAGACGTACCTCGAGACCGGTTCACACCGGCCGGGTATCGAGGAAGTTTTCTCAACCTTGAAATCGGCTCCGGTTGCACACCCCGAGGGGACAAACATTTTTAGGAGAGGTTCTGGTATCGGTTCCTCGGTGACAATAGGCGAAACATTCTCAGTCGGTTTCGAGGAAGAGGGAATTTCTTCTTGGGGAACGGATTTTGAGGTCTTTGCCATTACTTTTGAATAGAAGAGGAAGGAAAAAGATGCTATAATTCGTAGATAGCTTACGAAGGCTTTCAGAAAACCAGTAGACAAAAGGTTTTAAAGATGAGAGTGATGAAGTTTCTTTAAAAACAACAAGTTTTGAATGTGAAGGTTCCAAAGAATGGATAAGGAGAGTATTTATAGTTTCTCAAAACAGCGGTTCACCTCCTGAAACGGCAGACCGTTAACTGACACGCATTTAATGCCTTAAAGGCTGCACCGATGGGATGTTTCTACTACTCATATCACTTAGTTCATGAGTCTGTCGTCACTCGCCAGAGCAACAATCAGGAGCTCGTATGGTGAGAATCTGAGGCTCATATCATTTCTCGTCATTACTCTCCGAAAAACAAGGAGACTATCTGTATACGGTCGAAATCGGACTCGATTAGTGCACGACAAATCGGGCTTGGAACGTGAACGGTTGAAGATTGACCCCGAGCTTCATCGAAGCAGAACATGAGGTTAGAACGTCTGTCCTCGAGAACACTGAGCCCGTGATTCAGAACCGACCCTAACCCCGGACATGCTCGAGGAAAGATCGTCGAACCAAAATAACGGAAAGCATTGGTTATTTAGAGTTTTTGGGGGGAGGGGGGAAG
>MCJB01048874.1:106579-127777 GCA_002018475.1 Nicotiana obtusifolia
AGGGGGGAGGGGGAGCACATGAAACATGAGGATTAAGGAGAAGGGATAAGGAAAGCAGCATAAAAAATTAATTTTCTAAAATAATATTTTCTACTCTTAAACAAATACTAGAAAATATTTTTCGGAAAAAGTTTTCATTTACCAACCAAACATGAAAAAATAAGTAATAAAACCACTCATTTACTATTCAAAATTACTTTTATCTTAATCATCAATCATTAAGTTGAAAGTATTTTATGTCATAATTAAAACAAAAATTATTGCATGTTATCCACTAAGACTGAGATGATAGTAAATTTTAAATAAATCTTTCATTTAAAAGTATTTATTTACTAACTTTTGTTATGTCTTTATTATATAGGAGTCCATAATTTTTTTTATAATTATTTTTCTAAATATTATTTTTTTTCATGTTTACGAGATACAATACTTATTAATTTAATAGCCCAGTATTAGCTAGTAACTATTTACAAATAATTAGTTATCATGGTATAGTATGGTGAATTATGTGTCACTTTATTAACTTGTTGAAACTCAAAAATAAATGATGCTAGAGAATCATATTTAAATTGTGAATTATGATTTTATATAAATTTTCTTTCAAATAGAAAACATATTAAATAAGAGGAGTATTTAAAAAAAAAAAATCAAATTTTAATATAGAAATTTTTCAAGATTCATTACTCCTTAAGAGATACATATAAAATTTCGCATCGAATACATTACTTTTGATGTTTGAGTTGTAACGACATTGCAGCTAATTTACATATTATGTTATATGCCAGACTTTTCGTATTATTCATAGTTGAATTATAATTTATAAATATTTTAAATAGATTATTTGTTATAATTTTGTGATTTTAATATAATTTTATAATTATTTTTTATTTTATACTATATTAAAATTCTTAAAATTAGTAAAATGTAAAGATCTGTGGGACTTATGCCCCATGTCTCAGGGTTTACGTCTCGCCTCGTCAGAGATAAAACGCCTCGCCTCACGCCACCGCCTTTTAAAACATTGCTACTTACTACATCAGCTTTAATTTACTGCATCAAATTTAGTAAATTAGTTTTACAACAAAAAAATTTATTTAATTTTACTTATTATATTAGAAAGTCATTAAAAAATAATCACTCTTTAATCTCCCAAATGATAAAGTGCCACATAAATAAATGAAATAAAGAGGCTGTTATTTAAATCCAAAAAGTTAAAGCTCATCTACTAATCCGAAAACAAATGTAGGGACGGATTACTAGTCAAAAAGCTCAGTGGGACAGTGGCGCAGCTGCACACACAGACAAAGATAGAAGATGACCCATGTTTGACTGGTGCTAGCGGGTTAAAACCTGAACCCGTCAAAGCTTTATCTGATCATCACTTTTAAGTTTTAACATTTAATTTCTTTGCTTCTTTTCTTCTCCTTCACAGAAGGTTCCCTTTCCCTTTTTCTCTTGGCGCAGTATTGACTCCTTGGCCTTTAATATTCATATCCTCTTCGCATTTCTTTGCCGTTTCTTTCTCTTAAATAATAGTGAGAGAGTGACTCCCATTTTCACCTCACCGCGCAACTTCTTTGCTGCCGTCTCGTCGCTTTACTCTAAGGTACGCACACCAGTAGACAGAAATGGTTGTAAATCTTTTGCTTTTCAGAAATGGTTATCTTCCTTTAGGAAAAAAAAAAAAGAATCTAATCTTATGAAAGAGAACTAAAAATTGATGGTGTTCACATTTTTTTCCAGTGTGGCCTGTCTTCTCTTTCATTTCGTGAAGTTTGTAACTTAAATTTGATCTTCGTTCTTTCAGTTCGTTTTCATCTTCTTTATTTCATTATTTATTTTCTTGAGTCATATTGTTATTCATTGCTTTGATTCATTGGGTGATATCGTTAATGTTTGTTTTGATTTATTGCAATTAATTAATGGGTGTTAGATCAGTATACATGTTTCCACTGATGATTTCTGTGCTTGTTGAATCAGAGTTTTCATTTTAATAGTCTGGAATTACCTTTTTAATTGGCCCTTTACTGCTGGGCCTCTTTCAGATGTTCAACCAGAGGTGAAATAGTGAAAAGTTGATTTTTTTCATAATTGTAGTAATTAGTTTAAATGTGGCCAATTAAGTTTCTGAAAAGTCTTAGGTTTTGTTCCACCCATTATCTGGTTCTTCTATTGTTTTGGAGTCTTATATCGATATTAGCCAGTATAAGTTTGCTTATGATAAAAGAAATAGTTATCACCTTTTCAATATTTTCCTCCTTTCTCCTTTATTTGTAGATTGTGTACGTCTATGGATCCTCGGTTCAATCCGTTGCCTCATCCAGTAAACACTTTCGAATTCGAAGATCAGATCAATTTGTCTAGCTTTGAGGAATCACTGAATCATCCTCTCAGTTATACGGATGACTATGTAGCTTTTGGTGCCCCTTCCAATACATCAAGCCCAGACGTTGGTAACTTTGCTCCATCCTCAAATGTGAGCTCGGAAGTGGACTCTCCAGATGATCACGACTCTGATTCTCTATTCAAGTACCTTAACCAGATACTAATGGAGGAGAATATTGAAGATAAGCCCAGCATGTTCCATGATCCGCTTGCTCTAAAAGCTGCTGAGAAGTCCTTCTATGAAGCCCTTGGCAAGTCGTACCCTCCTTCACCCTATCGTACCTCTGAATATGTTGACCATCAGTTAGAAAGCCCAGACAGCATTTTCTGGAATTCCAGCGAGCATAGTACAAGTAGTAGCAATACTGGTACTAATCCCACTGATCCTCAATGGGTTGTTGATCCTGGAGAATCTAAGTTGCCTGTCGAGAGTCATCCATCGGAATACAACGTCCAACCTGTGGTGCAGAGTAACTCAGAGAGCTCCCGTGGCTCTCTAAATAACTTCAATAATTCAAATGCCCATGTGGACTCTTTAGTAAATCCTAATGTTGTTTCAAATGTATTTACTGATAGTGAGTCCATCTTACAGTTCAAGAGAGGGATGGAGGAAGCTAGTAAATTCCTTCCAAACCTCAGTCAATTTGTCATCGATTTGGATAAATATACATTGCCTCCAAAGATGGAGGAAGTATCCAAAGAGGCTGTCGTCAAGGTAGAGAAGGATGAGAAGAATCACTCACCTAATGGCACGAAAGGAAGAAAGCATCAGTATCCCGAGGACAGTGATTACGAGGATGAAAGGAGCAACAAACAATCAGCAACATATGTGGAGGAGGAGGTTGAGTTATCAGAGATGTTTGATAGGGTTCTGCTTTGTACAGATAAGGGGACAGGATGTGGTGATATCAAGTGTGAGATGCCATCTGAAGTAAACAAGAGTTCAGATCAGAATGGACAAGCACATGGATCAAATGGTGGAAAAACTCGTGCTAAAAAACAAGGGACTAAAAATGAAGCTGTGGATCTAAGGACTCTCTTAATTAGCTGTGCACAATCTGTTGCTGCTGACGATCGCAGGACGGCAAATGAACAGCTAAAGCAGATCAGGCAGCATTCTTCACCCACAGGTGATGCATACCAGAGGCTGGCCAGTGTATTTGCAGATGGCCTTGAAGCTCGGTTGGCTGGCACTGGCACTCAACAATATGCTGCCCTTGCCCCGAAAAGGATCACAGCTGCTGAGAAATTGAAAGCGTACCAGGTTTATCTTTCGTCATGCCCGTTCAAGAAAATATCAATATTCTTTGCGAATAAAATGATCTTCTACACAGCGTCGAATGCCAGGACATTGCATCTCATAGATTTTGGTATAACATACGGTTTCCAGTGGCCAATACTCATCCAACTTCTCTCACAGATACCTAGTGGGCCTCCAAAGCTTCGCATTACTGGAATAGACCTTCCCCAACCTGGCTTCAGGCCAGCAGAAAGCTTAGAACAGACAGGGAGCCGCTTGGCAAAATATTGTGAGCGCTTTCATGTTCCATTTGAGTATAATGCGATAGCTACACAGAATTGGGAGAATATTAAAATTGAAGACTTGAAACTTGCAAGTGGCGAGACTGTTGCTGTGAACTGTCTTTTTCGTCTTAAGAACCTATTGGATGAGACAGTGGTTGTGGACAGTCCAAGGGATGCGGTTCTGAGCTTAATTAGAAAGATGAATCCAGATATCTTTGTGCAAGCTGTAGTCAATGGATCTTACAGTGCACCCTTCTTTGTCACTCGCTTCAGGGAGGCCCTCTTCCACTACTCAACTCTCTTTGACATGTTTGATGCTACTTTACCCCGTGATGATCAGCAGAGGTTGCATTTTGAACAAGAATTTTATAGGCGCGAGGCAATGAATGTAATTGCTTGTGAAGGTTCCGAGAGGGTTGAGAGGCCTGAGACATACAAGCAATGGCAGGTCCGCAATATGAGGGCTGGATTCAAGCTGCTTCCCTTGAACCAACAACTCATGCAGAAGCTAAGGTGCAAGGTAAAGGGGGGATACCACCGAGATTTTGTGTTTGATGAGGATGGTAATTGGATGTTACAGGGTTGGAAAGGTCGGGTAGTATGTGCTAGCTCGTGTTGGGTGCCAGCTTAGAAGTATCTGGAACACGTTTGTTGTCAAACTGGGAATCCCGAGATCTCCAGAAAAGATCATAGGAGGACTGCATTCATGCATGAGATTGCACTTCTGTATGCAGCTGCTTGGCCGGTGGCACAATTTTCGTTTTAGTTCATAGGATGCTGTTATGTAGCCAAAACCGACGTGTTATATAGCCATTCAGTACATAGTGTTGTTCCTAGAAAGGATTGGTCTTTGCTAATCTTGATTAAGCTTAGTATGCTGAAACACATATTTGAAACTGTTTGTGCGACTTATCTTTGCTTGTCATGTCTCCTTGTGATCGTTCTGTGTACAATTGGCTAACGACTGGTACTTGTTATCTATCTGCGTTCTCTAAAATTAGCCTAATGAGTTGTGTTGTTGTCTAACATTTCAATTTTATGTATCAAGGAGAAAAAGGAGAATTTTGAAACCCATTATGTTAAAACTTTGTTTCCCTTTCCAGTTCAGTTTTTTGGTTTAACAAAAATGTAACAAGTTTCTAGGATAAGGTACATCTTTTGTCTTCACAAAGATAATCTTGTGGTGACTATGGTAGTTGCATAATTTCTCATATCTTTTCTTTTTTGCTCTCTGACATATTCTTTTTTTCCCTAGCAATTGAAAGGGAAAAAAGTTGACCAAATTAATTTTTAAATTTGTATTTTACCTTCAATTTTATGAATTTCATGTTAAGCCCCCTTTCATTAAGTTGATAGATAAAGCGTATAATTTGAAGCAATTCTCCGTCCTTTTTATTGTTCTTTCTCACATGTTTGGCATTAGTTCTCTCTGGTTTTCCTTCTTACCACGTAAAATATTCTTACGATAATAAAACTTTTTGATGAACTGAAAGAAAAGATCTGTTCTACCATTGATCTATTTAACTAACGAACAATCACTAAATTATTTAAATCCGAACCTACTAGAAAAAACTAAAGAAGACATCTCAAAGACAGGTTATCACATGCTTAAAAGATTGAAGAAAGCATTATAAAAAGAAGATAAAATCAGTAAAAAGATCTCATTAATTATGAGACAAGTTTTGTCCTATATTTGTCCTGTACTATCTTTAATAAAATAGGAATCTTGATTTTATTTACACTGCAGTTTAACCTTTTATTTGATTCTTTTTATTAAGAGCGTAATAAGGATTAGAGGTACAAGTTTGATTCTTTTTCTTGTGCCAAACAAGTGTAAATATTTACGGTAGTTACTGGTTTCCAGAATATTTACCTACTCTAATTAATACCACGCAAGTAGAATTGTACATTTAAAAGTTTAACTATTAAAGCGAAAACACTGTTTTATATTCACAACTAAAATGATAAATTGTTAAATGGTTTCAATATCTTCATTCAAAATCAGTAATAACACTATGTGGAATTATAAAGCATCAAATAGAATGAACCCGGTCCATAAAATGCAGTCAATTTAGTTTGGACTAAACTTCATTGAGATATGTGATTTGACGTTTGGTTTGGAAGACATATTTGCCTTTTGGTTTAATAATTGACATATTGCTGTATAATGTCTTCTTACATCGTATGCCGCCTTTTTGTTTTGCGCTTGTCAATTTCTCTGACGCTTTTACTATATTAGACGGTCCAATTGATAAAGCAATTTCAAGTGAATACATCCCAAAAATATATGTCCATAATTGTGTAGTCCCCGTGATGCATCATGATATATGTTTAATTCTGTCTTTGTCATCTGTATCTGCGGGAAATTTCCTTAAGTAAGGGTAACAAGAAATTTCAATAGAACCAGTCATCTAATTATTTACAATCAGAAAAATGAAGAAGGAATCATTTACAAAATTAGTTTTTTAATTATTTGGTCATTTTGAATCGTCAATTTTCTTTTTCAAAGTAAATATGCTACACCAATATCAAAGTGTTAATTGTAACAAGTGGCATTGTGTTTTGAAGATACGACAGGGACGTCCGTGCTACAGCACGGGCCCAACATTAGGGAAGGCTTTGGCATAATCATAAATTGAGGAAATGATCAAAATGGTCCCTAATATATAGGGGTTGGACTGTTTTGGTCCTTGACATATACCCTTAACGGAAATAATCCTTGATGTATGTAAAACATGGATATTTTTGATCTCATGCCCTAAAACTAACCGTTCCTCTTCATGTATTCATTAACCTTAACGAATTCAAAACACAAGAGTTGAGGATCATATGGTACTCTATTTTTTCTCGAACAAAACTCTGATTCCCATGGCTACACAATACCACGAATGCAGGCCATCCGGGAATCTGCTAAGACATGAGTTGGATGTTTCAGTTTCCGATTTTGTTACTTGATGAATAGCTAAAGAAAGGTTTAACATATTTTCCAGCAGAAATTTCCCCAATGTTAATTTGAGTTATAACTATTAGTATCCTCATCCCAATTTTTGCTCACATGTTGAGCTTCTTTTTTATTATTTTTTTGCTCCTACTCCAGCTTCCTGTTTATTCTATGAAATGTGGTTTATTCACTTTTGCAATTGGATGGAAGAGCACAGATACATACAACAATTTGTCTTTCTCAATTGATTCTTGCTATTTGTGTACACTGTGTTTTAGAAAATCACTAATGTATCATGTGTACTCAGAGGAAGAAGAAAAGAAAAATCAGTGGAGTAAAGAGAGGAGCAGCAGCAGGTAAGTGAAGGACAATGAAATGGAGTTTGTGGGACCCACTGTCTGTCATCTACAGTAATAAGAATTGACAACAAATGTATCTGCACCGTTAAGTTTAACAGTATTTTAACTTTTGTACCGTTAGTTTTAGGACATGAGACCAAAAACATCCACTTTTTACATACATCAAGGATCATTTCCATTAAGGGTCATCTATCAAGGACCAAAACAGTCCAACTCCTATACATTAAGGACTATTTTGATCATTTCCTCATCATAAATTACTCACAAACTTTAGACTTTTCGTATCAGCAAAGACACAGTCTTCATGAATAACTTAATTCTACCACATAAAAGAAAAGGAAAATAATATAAACTTCAAGAACAAAACATTTTCTTTTCAGACTGCATATTTCCTCTTTAATTAGAATCTAAACAGTTGCAACTGTATCACTTGGGACCATGAGCCTTCAAACTGCATCTTTCCTCTTGAATTGGAATCTACACAGTTGCATTTGTATCACTTTTCACATCATCTTCCATGGCCGTCTTGGCTTCCCAACTTGGCTCTTTAGCCTAAAACTTCAGTCCAAAATATCTTTATATAATCATCAACCATGAACCATGGCTAGACTTGTTTGTTTGCTTTCTTTCGCCTCTTTCTCAACTAAATTAAGCAGTTGCTGGATAAATTACTGCCTCACTTCTCATATTATACGACGAAGATAGTGGCATCTCAGTCCATAAGATTTAGTTATGTGAGCTAGATAAAATAAAACCACCTATGATCGAGAAAAATAATTCAGCATGCGGTTAATATTGGTCACTTTAAGTAGCAAAGTGAAAAACCATCTAAATGTTCTTGAATGCAAAGAATCACAAAATGATTCCAATTTCATGTCAGGGACACTCAACTGTAAATCCTTTTTATTCTTTAGCAAAGAAAATCAGTCTCTACTCCAAAATGATACCATTTCATGCCTTTTGTCACTAATCTTGCAACTGGAACTTAATATCGGTAACAGACTAATATTCTACCTAAGAGACTGAATATTCATTTAAAAAAAAACTGCAGAAACAATACATTACATACCCAGCTACGGGTATAGGAATTGAAGGAGAAAAACTTTGGCTATACACCTAGTACCATAAGTGATGTTTACATGGTTCCAGTTAAGAAAGGCCAACTGATTTACCCCATATAAACTTAATGAGCAACAGAAATAGTTGTAAGTACAACTACTTATTCAATGAAATTACCAAGAACATGTGGAAAAATGAAATAGGAATTGTTATAAAAGATGTCAAATACTATGTGACAGGGTATTTCGTAAGACCTACAAAGTATCACACTTTGGTGAAAATCCACAGAGCTTATTACGCAACACATACCAGCGGAGTGTAAATTCTGCCAAACATAAATACAGTAGCAGGAAGATATTGGAAGCAAATAGAAAGATGCAATGGAGTAGATGGATGTTGCAGTTAGAAGTTGTTAATTGTCTAAGAGGGAGAACTATTTACTTAGACTCCAAATGGCTTAGGAAATTAGCAGGCCTGATAGAACTACATATTCCAGACAATGAAGGACATCTATGCCTTGTGGTAAAACAGAACTACAGAAGAACATATGGGAATCTTCTTCGGTAAAATATTTGTGCAGAAAATTGTAAAAGAGGATAAACTTTTTGAAGAGTTCCTAAATGCTTGGGTTATCAGGCTAATGAAAGCACATAAGAATGACAGTGGATTTAGTCTGTCTACTGATGATTTCCTCTTTCTTCATTTTAAAAGGCAGCAGGATCAATCTCTGTGATCTTAGGAACCTGTTGCAGTAGTTCTTTTACCCAATTCCAGAATATGAAGCGTAGAACATGAGTGTACTAACAGTAAATGTGCACTCTTACCTTAGTTGTCACCCTACTTATCCAAATCAATATTGGCATTCACATGTGACAGTAAACGGAAAAAGGCAAAGCACATAATCGAAATGACACCATCTCATCAGTCATAACGGCACTACAGAGAGGCATTTCAAATACTAACGTTTTATAAATATCAGAATTCATAGTAGTCAAAATGTAAGTAGATGGAAATATCTATTAAAATTAATTAATCTTATGTGGTTAAGGCAAAAGTTATTTCAAGTAACTTATCAGAAAGTGGTAGATTGTTTTACCTGTAAATCTGGAACACTGAGGCAGCAAAAAACTTGCATAACCAGCATATCATCCTCCCTAGTTGTGCATGATCATTCACCACTATCCAGTGAGGCGGTACCATTCATCTCAGAACGCCAAAAGGTATTCTTTTCCAGTAACCCAAAATCCCAAAATAAGTAGCTACTTCCTGTAGTCGCAGTCAAAAGTGGGAGGAAATAAGCAAATGTAAGCTACGTTATATTTGAGTCATAGCAATTTAGAATCTAGGGGAAAGAACCAAATCTCAAGTACATGCTTTTTACTTTCTTTTTGATGGTGTGGATGGTTCTAATTTCAGCCCGGAAATAGTCAGATATCACAACTGTTGTTTCCGTTTCTATCTCAATCGACCCAAGAGTATTCAAATACATAATCAAAAGGATAGAAATTAAACAATACTAATTTGCTCATATGAACTACAATTACTAAATACAAACAATGTTTTACCACTTATTCAAAGAATAACGAGCTATCATTTTTTGTGAAAAGAATGACTAAGCTCTTAGGAACAAATTGAAGCAGCCAACCAAAAGAATTTTAGAATTACATAATATATCCATATGGAATTATGACTTGTCTACCATTTTTTTCCTTGAGTTCTATTTCGCATACACATCACAAGATATTTTCAGATAATACAGTTAAGCCACTATTAGCAAGAGAGCTGCCTTCATGCTCTATCTGCATTAGAATATATGTTTCTTGCCATAATACTGAAATTGAAATAAGTTAAAATTCCATGATATCCATGATCCATAAAGGTATTTAGAATTTCGCAAGAATTGAACCACTCCAGATGATAGAACTTGCATAGATCCTCATTTGAAGGCAACCAATTAAGGGCGACACCAACTGCAAAAGCCATTGAGATGCTTCCATTGTCAATCATCTCTAAGATTTTCTATTCTTAAATGTATAGCTTCCTCTAAACCAAGTTGATGCTAACATGAATGCAAGAGCAATCCACCACGCGAACAATGCATTAAAGTACATTCCTCTGCGCAAGGGAATTCAGGTAGTTGACTTCAGAAAGTAGCGGATCATCCAAATGTGAATAACGGGCAATTTTAATACTGCGGAGGATACCTTGTATGATAAGCATATACTATGTTCCGAACCAGGCTTTGGTTCTCTTCTCTGAGAACACCATGAATAAAGTACCGCAAAAATATACATAAAGTTGACCCACTAAGCCTCCCATGAGAAGTTTGTATACATCATCTTCCTATTGTAGAAAATAGGATGATTCAAAACATCATCTTTCAAAACCAATATTCCCACATAAATTCAGATGGTTATATCATAATGCATTAATATCTTTTTCCATTTATCTTGCGAGTCGAAGCGAGCATCGAGAGCCAAAATAGACAAATATAAAAAAATATTTTCATGGAACCGTAAAGTCATATTTTGGTGCATGGATGTTTAATATTATGTTTTTAATCTGAGAGGTCAATGCAAGATGGAGAGGGAGAAAGGGAAAATTGGAAATCATCTCAGATTATTTTAACATCGAATTAAAAGCTTTAAGGAAGGAAAAACAAAAAGTAAAAAAGAAGACCACATTATTTAAACAATGAGAGGGCTTAAATTAGTTATGATGCTCCGTATTTTGAAAAACAGTAACATCACTATTGATTTACTCTGCTCAAAGAATACACAGGGAACAAACGAGATTGGTCATAAAATATTTAGAAAACATACTCTATAAAGAACAAAGCTAGACAAAAATTACACAGTATAAGCAAAATCTACTGCTAAAAGAAACTTACTAAAGAAGACTGCGCAGATCCTTCGTGAAATTGCAAGAACATAAACTTAACTCACATAATCAAATTAGAAAAAAATGCAGCAGAGATTAAGAATGTAAGTTGATGTTTTCCAATAATCGAGACCACGGACAGGGAAACTGCGAGCTTACACGAGGAGAACTATCACTCTTGGAACTTCTACTTGAACCCTTTGAAGCCAAACCTGGCTTCTTCTCTGCTTTATTGGAATTTATGGTACCTGCGGGAAACTCAATTAAAAAAAAAATAAACACATGCATTGATTCCGTCACAAAAATTAGAAGCGGAGAACCTCAGAATCTACCTTTTTTACGCAATCCAAGACCATCAAAAGAGAAAAAATTCACACTTCAAAAGAGTGACAATAGAGAGAAGAAAGTAAGCAAAACATATAGATATGTCGACACTGAAGAATGAAGAAGAAAGAGAAGCACAAAAAAAAGTAGAAAAACTTACCAACCAGAGAGAATGGGGCCTCCAAGCAGGGAAGGAGTAGGAAGGGAAATTGCAGAGAGCAAGGAGGAGTGGCGGAGGAGCCGAAACTAATTGTAAAATCCAAATAATGTTATTAATGTTGTATAAGTGCTACACGTAGGCCAAGTTATAAAGTATAATCTACTCTACTTTTTGTACAACAATCTATTGCAGTGTTCGTACACCACAAGTGCCATTTCTATATATTAGTAATTATGGTTCAAATTGTAATTTCTTAATTGTTGAATTGTTCCTTAGGACAATAAATTTTGTTGGTTCTAGCATGTTACTTTTTATTGCAACATTTACTGCAATTCTTTTATTTATTTAAACACAGCCTTTGATCAATGATGTGCAAACACTAGCTCCTTCCGTTTATTTTTACTTGTTCACTATACTAAAAATATATTTTTATTTTTACTTGTTCACTATGCTAAATCAAGAGAAAGATAATTTCTTTTTTCTTATTTTACCTTATTATTAACTACTAATTTCCCAAATTATTTCTCAAGACTTTTTGAAATGCTATTATTATTAGGGATTATATGATAAAATACATATTATAATTATTATTTCTTAAGGGGCGTGAAAAGTACAAAATAAACAAGTAAAAATGAACGAAGAGAGTACAATTTAAATTTAGTATCCCAAACTTATACATGATCATTGAATGGTAGCGAATGGTATTTGTAATAAACAAACCAAAGCCTGCAACATTTACTGCAGTTGATCTAAAGTGGGAGTTTGGTTTGAAGAAAAAATGCTTTAAGTTGAAAATAGTACTTTTTAAAAAAAAAAAAAAATTCCTAGATGTTTGGGGAGTTGTATTAATTGGAAAAAGCTTACAAGAGGGGACTAGACCTTATCTCCAAAAATACAATAATAAGATAAAAACTTTATCCTACAAAAGCTTTTTCCTGACTTCTCCTAAAACCATTGCCATCAGAATTAACAGAATTAGAGACTGCATTGGCATGTCGGATAAACAGTTTTCCTTTACTTATCTTTGATGCCCTTTATATGTGGGAAGAAAGAAAATCCAATATTTTGATGGTATGGTCAGCAAGGTGGTTTAGGGGCTCAATGGATGGCTTGGTAAAATTTTATCTCATAGAGGTAAAATTGTTCTTATTAAAAATATGCTTCAGTCCCTTCCTACCTATACTCTCTCTGCTATGTGTCCCCCTATGGGCACTTTGAAACAACTAAAGAGGCATTTTGTTAACTTCTTCTGGGGTCTAGTGGTTATAAGTATCATTGGAGTGCGTGCAAGAAAATATGTTTCCCTAAGGAAGAAGCAGGAACTAGGATTAGAAGTATGGAGGAAATCAGTGATACACTGGCCACCAAGAGATGGTGGAGATTCAGAGCCACTCCATCTTTATGGTCAGACTTTCTTAAAAATAAATACTGTATCAAGGCTCATCCTAGTACCAAAGTATGGACCTCTAAGGATTCTCATCAATAGAAAAGATTATTGCAGTCCAGAAAGAAGGCAGAAACCAACATGGTCTAGCAGATTAATTCAGGCAACAGTAGTTTCTGGTTTGATAATTGGACAGGAAAATGAATGATTCAGCCAATCAATTCAAAAGTGAGAAAAAAATACTAAAGTTATGGTTAGCCACTTCATCACCAATGGGCATTGGAATATCCAAAGGCTCAGTGAATATACTTCCCTTAATTACATCCACCATATTAGAAGCATTATCATAGGAAATCCAGATAAGAAAGATCATATTATTTGGAACTTGACTGAAGATGGAAGATATTCTAACTCCTTAGCGTGGCATATGAACAGGATCAGAAGACCAAAGGATCACCTGCTTAACAGTGTGTGGCATACTCGTATCCCTTTTAAAATTTTCTTTCTTTCATGGAAACTGTAGAACAAAAAACTTCCTTTTGATGAAACCATGAACACATCTGAGAGAAACACAGTTTCTAAATGTAATTTTTCTAACAACTACAAAGTGGACACTATGCAACATGTCGTTATAGAAGGGAGTGCTGCAAATTACATTTGAAACTTTTTTGGAGCTCCACTGGGTATCAAGCATCACAACTGGCTTATCAGGTATCTTCCAAACTCATGGTGGCAATGTAAAGCTACTAATACAATTCATAAGTTTGTTTTGCAGGCACTTCCAATTATAGTTTTCTGGGAGATTTGGAAGGAAAATTGTGCTTGCAAGTATGGTGATCAAAAAAGGTTTAAACTTTTCAGAATGCAATAACAAAATTAGTTGGACTCTACAGCTAGCTATCAATAAGGAATTCCCTAATTGCAACCTGACATTACCATGGATCAACCTATGTGATAAAATGATGAGAATGCAGCCTATCCCAAAGTGTATTGTTGTTTGCTGGCAAAAACCTGAACCATGTATTCTCAAATTGAAAACTGATAGTAGCTATATCATTCAAACTATCAAGGTTGGAATAAGTGATATTCTAAGAGATGAAAGAGGGGTGCGTATCATGGTCTTCTCCTGTCCAATCACCTATAGCAGTAACAATGTCTCTGAAGCTTAGCTACCGAATTTGGTGTCAATTAGTGCCTGCATAATGGATACACGAACTTTACTTTGGAGATGAACTCTCTAATTGTTATAAATATGCTCAAGAAGGAGACTACCAACAACTACAAAATGAAGAGGATAGTTGATGTAATTTCACAGAAGTTGAAACATACTAATGTCAAGTTCACCCACTGCTTTAGGAAAGCCAATTATGTAGCAGATTACTTAGCAAAGCATACAAGTAATGGTAATGAAGCTTCTCTATATCTCTCTGCTATGCAACTTCCAAAAGGAGTCATAGGATTTTACCAATTGGATAAATGGAAGATGCCAAGCTTAAGATCAAGGTTCGGCCAGGCCAACACTTTTATTAGCTAAATGACATTACCGATTTGCAGGGTATTGCTATTTTTGCCCACCACCTACCCTGTTTCGTTCTTGTTGACTTTTTGCTCAGAGTTAAGCTCATAATTCCTGATTGACTTCATGATGAGATTGATAGAACTACTCTTGCCACTACTGAAGATTACAATATCATCAGTATATGCCAAGTGATTGATTTGAGGACCCTTTTGTGGCATAGAGAAAGGTATAAAATTGTCATTAAGAAGCAAGTCATTAAGGGACCGGAAAAGGACTTCGACAGCAATCATAAATAAGGAGGGAGACAGAGGATCCCCCTGTTTAAGCCCTTGTGAGGAGGTGAAGAAACTATTTCTAGAGCCATTAATATTGACTGAATACCATACACCAGAGATGAGATTGTAAATTAAATCAATCCAAGGCTTAGAGATTTCAAATTTTCTTAGAACATCTGCGACAAAAGCCATGATGTTCGATCATAAGCCTTGGCCATATCAAGTTTAATCAACTACATTGAGCCCTTTGTTAGGCTGATTAATGCCATGAATTATTTCTTAGGCCAATAAAATATTCTATGTGATAAGTCTATCTTTGATAAAGCCACTTTTGCATTTAAAAATCAATTTGGGTAATAGGAGATTGAGTGTAAAAGAAATGACTTTAGATAATATCTTGTTGGTGAAGTTGGATAGACTAATTGGCCTGAATTCAGAGAAAATAGTAGGAGCATTTACTTTGGGAATTAAGGCAAGACAAATATGTGAGAAGAATTTGGTAAGGTTTTTACCATTAAAGAAATACAGGACATAATCCAAGATATCAGTTTTGATGATGCTCCAGCATTTTTGAAAGAAGGTACTATTATACCCATCCGGACCTGCTGTACTCGAAGCACTAAATCTAAAGACAGCTTCTTTAACTTCTTCTTCATTGAGCAAAGCTGTCAACATATCATTGTCTTCTTCAGAAATGCTACTAGGAATGCAGTCTAAGATGTTGGGGTTAAGAATACACTTAGGAAGATTAAACATGGATTCAAAATGCTTCACTTCAGCTCTGGATATCTTATCATTCCTTTTGATCCATCTTCCTCTATCATTCTTAATTCTATTCAGCAGAAGTTTTCTCCTCTTCTCTTTGAGAAAACAATGAAAGTACTTAAGTTACTATCACCCTCTTCATACCATTTGATATGAGATTTCTGTTTAACCATAGATTCTTGTATGCTAAGCCACTTGATGAATTCTGCATGAACTCTATTAGACTCTTCTCTAGTCTGATCTAAAGCGTTGGTTAAGTCCATATCTTCTATTTCTTGAATCTTTTTCTCCCATTTGATCACTTCATCATTAATATCACCCAACTCATTTCTGGACCAATGACTAAGTTTTTTGCTGAGATTTTTGAGCTTAGCCTGGAGCCTCCACATTGGATTACCATTAACCTGAACCTCTCAAACTTGTTTTACCACGTCAAAGAAGCCTTGTTGATCCACGCAGCAATTAAGAAACCTAAAGTACTTGAATGCAGGTTGATTGGTGTCCTACCATTTCATGAGGAGAGGTCTATGATCAGACTCTGTTCTGACAAGATGTCTTCTGGAGCAATTCTGAAATTTTTTATTCCAAATATCATTTGTAAGAACCCTGTCCAACCTTTTCCATATTCTCTTACTAGGTCTCCTATTGTTATGCCATGTAAATTTGGGACCAGAGAAGCCAGTGTCAGTGACCCCACAAGCATCCATACAGTTGATGAAATCAAAACTTCTATGGATTCTGCGTGGTTTTCCTCCAACTTTTTCATTGATATCTGAAACGATGTTGAAATCCACACAGATACACCATGGAGCATTAATGTTATAGCTTAAGCATTCTAAGTTGTCCCAAAGAACCTTTCTTACTGCAGAAGTGCATTTAGCATAAACAGATTTGATAAAGACCCTATTGTCGTCAACCGCATTGTCAAACTTAATAGTAACATGTTGCTCCTCACTAGCACAAATAGTGGAATTAAGGTTGCTACTCCAGAAACACTAAATTTTGCCGTTATCATTAGAGATGTAGTTATGAAAGCCCAAGAACTTCCTGTAGCCATCAATTTTGTTCTTATTCACAAAAGGTTCAAAGACAGCAAGAAACTGTGCTTTGTTGATACGAATACGATGATTTAATTTGTGGATTACTTTTTTGGATCTAACTCCCCTTATATTCCAGAAGATTGCACTAATCATTAGAACAATTGGGGGTACTCATTTTTTGTCTCCTTTTCACAGAGTGTAATTCTTGCTTTGCTCCTTTTTCCAGTCTTTTTGGTTCTACTTCTTCCTCTACCACCAAGTAAATCTTTATCACTGTCATTTCATCTTCTTGTAAGAACTTCTTTGTGTTTTTGTGATGTGACATCAGGAGGATCCTTTGGAGGATTCTCTGGAATCTGGTTACCTTCTGTGTTCTCCTCGACATTCTCACTATTTCCCATGGAGTTGGATTCTGTAGCTTCTTTAAAGATATTGGTATCTGATGCATCCCTATTAGTCATGGTGTTCTCCTCTTTGTTTTTCATTTTATTGTCAACCATCTGATTATTTTCCATCCCTTCATTTATGCCATTGCTTTTGGATTTCTCTTCTTTTGTGCATATATTCCTCTCCTTTTCCTTATCTTGTTCGGTGCTGCTAACATTAGTAGGTTCTGTGTTGTTCTTCCCTTTAAAAATGCTCAAGGTGTCAGAAGTACTTTCCTTCTCTAATTGACTGTTGATGGGCTGCACATCTTCATCAATTCTGGAATCAGTGTTGTTATGTTGGATCAATGAGTAACTTTGTTGTGTCTTTTTCTTGGCTACTCCTTGTGATGTTGTAGGTTTGAATATCACTTTGTTCTTATTTTTCGGAATCTTCTTGGTTTTAGTCTTCCTATTCTTTTTCTTTTTAGTAACAGCAACAGCTATTTGTCCCTCTTGTTCGTCAATGACAGTGGCTTAATCTCCTTGTTTCTCTTCAGTTACTTTTTAGCATTCTTTTCCTTAATGCCCTGAAGAATCTTAGCAAGAGTTTGTTCCTTCTCTTCAGTCTTTGTCGAACTTTTTCCAGATTTTTGTATGTTGTTTGTTGTGTCTCCTTTTTCCCTTCAATTTGATTAGAGTTAGTATCCTTGTCGTCAGTGATGTTTTTTCCTTTATTATTTTTATCTCCATCTGCTAGCTTTACAGCTTTCCTACATTGCAGAATTGAGTGCCCTAGCAACTTACAGTGTCGGCATTACTTGGGGCCATTTTCATACTCCAAATTTTGGGTGAAATCTTTCAGCGGATTGGTATCATATTCCTGACCAACAAACACCGACTCTAGCTTAGGTTTAGTAAGGTCTACCTCCACCCTTACCTTAGCCATACTTGGTCTCGTTCTATGATCAGTAGCAAAATCCATAGACAATGGAGTGACAATAGGTCCAAAAATCTGCTTAACGTAATGCCAAGTGTGGCAATGGAATGGCAATTCAGGAAGGAGTACCCAAATCGGAACAATAGGAGAGTCTTCCTCCGGCATTGAAATCCGGAGTCCATTTTTCCAGCCACATAACTTGCCCCTCTATTTCTATGGAGCGTCTATACCAAACATTTTTGAAATAATCTTCGTTTGTAAAGTCAAGAAAATCAGTACGAAAATCATATACCCCAATGTTGACATTGCCCTTGACAGTAACTTTTTCAGCAAATTTGGATCGAATTCTCTCAATTTGAGGTCGAGTTCTTAGAAACTTACCGACAATTGTCAATCTGCATTCTTCTGCAGCTAGTGGAGGAAGCTGAGTGGTAGATATGTTAACCAGTTCTGCTTAGGGAAGCTACGATACGCCCCGAGCTTATGAGGCTTTTTACCTATGTATCTAATAAAACGAGCCCTTAAAATAGGAGTACTCATCATTTGTCTAACAAATAAACGATGTCTTGTGTCACGAATTCCACATAATAGGCCTTTTTTTTTCTTCCGTGTACTAATTAGATGCAATTATGTCACAAAAGATTTAAACATGTTTGATTCTTGAAATGGAATCTAATAACCACCTAACTAGAACACCCTCAAGCATTGGTCAAGTTTGCAAGACGAAAACTTAGGCTTATATGCTTCATAACTCCTTAGCTCTACAAGCTGTCGAGAAATCCTTCTATGATGCCCTTGAAAGTAGGAGGAGATCAATCTGCAAATGGCACACGGGGGAAGAGATGCAGCGATAGAGATTGTTGTGATCCTGTATAAAGGCCAATAAGCGAGCAATTGGCATATTGTGTAGAAGGATTAGAGCAGACGGAGTTGTATGATAAAACACTTCTTTGTTCTACCAAGAATCCTGGCTTTTGCCATGTTGTCAGAGTGATCACTTTCTTGTTGAACTATGTACACATATGCAAAAAGAAAATTTAAAAATATTAAGATAATAAGATCATGGTCATTCTGAACTCTCTAACTTTAGATCCTAACTAAATTTGTCTATGTTTCAGGTGTATGTTACAGTATGCCCATTCAAGAAGATGTCTAACATATTTGCTAACAAGTCAATTGCGATGCTAATAAAGGAAACACATTATTGATTTGGTATTCTTTATGGTTTTCAATGGCCATGTTTTATTCAGGGAATTTTCCGTACGGCCATCAGGACCTCCAAAAATACGCATTACAGGAATAGATTTTCCACAACATGGCTTCAGACCAGCTGAGACAATTGAGGAGACAGGGCATCGACTAGCAAATTATTGCAAGACATTTAGGCCTCATTTTTAAGATTAAGACGTCTGAATCTGAATACATATCTGAATATCAAGATGTGTATCAAGATTAAGATATTTGAATTTGAATACACATCTGAATACTAAGAAGCGTATTAAGATATGAATACTAAATGATTAAGACAGTTTGTTTTTTTAACATCTGAATGCATAAAAGTAAACTTTATTAAAAATTAATTAACATAAAATTCAAATAAAATACTAACTAATCAAATATTTTATTAATAAAATATATTTTTTTAAATATGGTAGTTGGTGGTGGTAATGGCTCACGGAGGTGCTTGTGATGTCGGCTAGAGCCGGTGGTTGATGATGGTTTTGGTTAATGGTGGTGCTTCAAGGTAATAGCTAGTGGTGATTGGTAGGATGGCGATTATGTTTCATGATGGTGGTGGTGGGTGGTGATAGTTAATAATGGTGGGTGGTGGTGATGGTTGCGATTGAGGTGATGGTAGTTTATAATGGTGAGCGGTGTTGGCTATAGTTGTTGATGGTGGGGGAGAGTGTTACAACCCGTAAATTTGTACATTAGTATACACTGTGAAATAGTTTACATATGAGGACCCAAGAACCCGAAATAATAGTTTAAAGTTAAGAAAAAGAACAAAGGTTTCGCATGGTTAGATATGCGAACCGCAAAGCACAAATGCGGACCGCATATCTAGCACCAAGATCGCAAAGTGAGATAGATTTCTGGGCTGAGATCGTGTCAAATATGCGTCCAGTATGCGGACCGCATAATACAAATGCGGACCGCAAATGTGAAACCTTCCATGCAGAATGGAACAGAGTTCTGGGCTGAATCCGTTTCTGAAATGCGACCAGAATGCGATCGCATTGTTGAAAATGCGAACCGCAAATCTGACCCTTCTGCGTCGCATAATGCAACAGAATTCTGGGCTGATATTTGCGACCAGAATGCGAACCGCATGTCTTGTTTGTGGCGAGTATGCGATCGCAGACTTGAAATTTGTCAGGCACGTGTACCACTTATTGCCAGGCCTATAAAAGGGACCCAAACCTGTCCCTTCTTCATTTTTCTGAATCCAAACGTAGTAGAAGGCCCCAAACGACCCCTCTCAAAGCCCCCACACCAACACAACCCATTTCCTCTCTCCCAAACTCTAAATTGAAGAAGGAAAGCAAGAAATTGAAGAACTAAGAGGGAACCCTAGCAGAGTTTTCCCCCTTCTACGAACCCACATTGGGGGCAAGACCTAGAAACTGAGGAATCGAAGAAGAGGGTTAAATAATTCACATGCAAGGTAAGTTACTACTCCCTTTCATGTAATTCTCCCTTAAGCATTCATGATAGGTGGTTGCATGCCTGTAAGAACTTGTGGGAGTATGACTAGAAGCCATGAAATCGAAATAAGTAGGGATAAGCGGAATGGGTCATGGTTATTAGGGGTTGTAAATGAGTTGCATGTGCTGTAAATACGTTTGATGAGGGTTAGGGGAGGAAGGGTGTAGAGAACCACCACATGAATTTAGAAGATTGTGGTTAATGATAGCTATCACGCGTAGTGAATAACGATTGAACTGTCCTTTAATTGTAGACTAAGGAACTGTAGCAAATTGCGTAGCTTGAGAACTGGCGCAGTAAGTACCAGGTATGTAAGACTATAACGTTCTTTCTTTTGCACGACTCCTATATAATACAATGCCACGAACGAGCCCCAAAGAATATTCTATTCTTAGAAGTTAGTGTTGCTTATATTGTTTTCCCTCTATGGAATGATTATTCTTGTTTCATGATATCAATGCTGATGGTAATCCTTGAGTCTTATAAAGCTCCTGTTAAAGAGGTATTCTTAACTATGTGTGAAAAAGGGGATAATAAATGTATGTCACTAAAAAGGGTCTGGAACGCTT
>MCJB01048874.1:127950-164169 GCA_002018475.1 Nicotiana obtusifolia
GCAAGATATGATATGATAATGATGAGCCCAAAGAGGCATATGATGACGAGCCCACAGAGGCGTACGATGACGATGAGCCCATGGAGGCGTATGTGGTTGTATGAGGTAACAATTATGTAACGGTTACTGTAACAATAAATATATGAAAATGGCAAGCCCACAGAGGCAAGGGTATAAGACGATAATAATGGTAATAAACATGTATATGATAATGTTATAAAGGTTATATGTTTCTATCCTGATGCTTATATCATTGCTCTTATCTTGTGTTTCCTGTCTTACATACTCAATACATCATCCATACTGACGTCCTTTATTCGTGGACGCTGCATGTCATGCTGCAGGTCCTAATAGATTGATAGACGGAGCTCCCCCACCGCAGTAGGCTACCAGTTCAGCAGATATCAGCAAGATTCATCCTTCGGACTTGCTACAGCCTTGGTATGCATTTTCTATAGGTATTGTGGGCATGTCGGGGCCCTGTTCTGACATAGGTTGTATAATGTCTGTTCTTGTAGAGGCTCACTAGACAAATGTTAATGTATGTATAGACCAGTGTTGGGTTGACTCATGTACAGTTGTATTGCCTCGTCGGCATATGTATTATGTTATATAGTTTTGCACCGTAGCCTCGTTGGCACACTATGTATATAAGTATGTTTATGTCATGGTATGACGTTTCAGCCCACTGTGATGTTGTTCGAAACTGCATGCGTATGACAGGCTTTGTAGATAACAAAGAAAGTAAGATAGCCGATATGAGGGGTATGCCGGCACTCTGCAAGCAGGGTCCGGTGCCCTGTCGCGGCCCTCCGGTTGGGTCGTGACAGTTGTCATGGTAGTTGAGGTGGGTGAGTTTGTTGTGATTGAAGATGATAGTGGCAGGGGTGTGGTAGTGATGACGTCTATGGTTGAAGATGGTGGTGGTGGTGATGGTTGAGTATGATGGTGGTGGTGGTTATGGTTGATAGTAGTAAGCGGTGGCAGTAGTTAATAATGAATGTTGATGGCATCTTAATGGAATTAAGTCTTTGTTATAGATCTTAATCATACAGACATATTCTGATCCAAGTGGTTGTAAAATAAAAAAGATAAATACACTTAATGAATAAGATCCGGATGATTAAGATATAGACTTTAAAAACAAATGCACTTAATATTTGATATCTGAATGATTAAGATTCAGACCTCAATTAAATTCAAATAAATGAGGCTTTAATGTCCCTTTTGAGTATAATGCTATAGCTAAGAGATGGGATTCTATCAAGCTGGAGGACCTCAAGATAAATAGGGATGAGATGCTAGTAGTTAAATGCTTATAAATGTTTCTAATGAACTAGTGGATGAAAATGGGGCACATAACTCAGCTTTCTTTGTAATTCGATTTAAAGAGGCACTATTTCAGTTCTCTTCTTTGTTTGACATGATGGAGTGCCGGTGTTTTAAAAGGCGTGGGCGTAAGGCGAGATGTTTTATATATGTCTCAGCGAGGCATAAGTCCTGAGGCACGGGACGTAAGTCTTATAGGTATTTAATTTTTAATATTTTATAAAATAATATAATAACAGTAAATATTTATAAACAGGTAAAATTGCATAAAAATTAAAGAAAACTACAAAAGTGTGTGTGCGGGGGCGCGCGCGCGCTCCATCCCCACAAAAAACTAGTCAAAAGAATCTATTTTACGCTACTTACAAACACAAATAACTTGCTTCTAAAAGAACAAAATTTTCTACATGGAGGAACAAAAAGGATGACTAAGATGCAATTTGAACTTTGAACTTGCTGCTACGAAGGAGAATGAAGTTCTTTTTGTATTTGTGAAAAGAAATTTGTCGCTTTTGGGAGATATTAGCAGACTAGCGGACAAGATAAAGAATTGAAAAAGACCATGAATTAGGGCTTCAATCAATAAAAAAGGTCTTGAAATTTAATTTTAATACATTTGAGTTGCTTTTTAAACCTTTTGAGTAATTACGAAGCTGACTTTTGAGAATTTGAGTATTATATGAAGGACTTTCAACAAATTTTATTTTAATTTAAAAAAGTCTCTGGGATTATGCCTCACTAAAAAAACGCACCTCAAATGTCCCGGAGTACGCCTCGAATTGCTGGGCGTACGCCTCTTGAAACTTTCGCCCGCCTCGGGCGTTTTTGGTGCGTCTCGCCCCAGGGCTCGCGCCGAAAACGCCTTTTAAAACACTGATGGAGGCAAGGCAACTATACCGTGTGAAAATCAAGAAAGATTTCTGTATGAGAAGGTGCTTTTTGGGAAGGAAATTATGAACATTGTGGCTTGTGAAGGTACTGCAAGAGTTGAGAGGCCAGAACCGTATAAGCAGTGGCAGTTCAGAAACCAGACAGCTGGCTTTAGGCAGCTTCCATTAAACCAGGACATAATGAAAGAGAAGTGAGGGCCAAGGTAAAAAGGCGATACCACAAGGATTTTGTGGTGGATGAAGACGGAAACTGATGCCTTTCCAAAGATGGAAAGGCCGAGTTATCTGTGCTCTCTCTTGTTGGAGGCCTGTTGATAGTGATTATTCAGAAGTCTAATAAAAATTTAACAAACAGAGGAATTTGATTTTTATCATGTGGTGCTGGCACTTATACGATCTCCTTTTGCTTTTGTATCTGGAGCTTTACTTGCATTTGAAGCTTATTTCCAATGGAACAAATCCTCACATTCACTTTTGATGAATTGGAACACAAGAATTTGATTCATTCACTGTATTTAGTTCATAAAGCTGTAAACTTGTGAACTTCTGAATATTCCAACCAACAGTTGTATCAGCATAGAGTCATAGACTGAGCTTCTTTTGCGCTGTCTCATGGATTTATAGTTGTGGAATCCTCTGTTGTTCAACCATATAAGTGGCATTTCCAATCTTAATTTCCATTTATTGTCTTATTTAACTGCTGTTCTATCACATATCTGTTATTTCTGGGAATTGGAACCAAATTAGAGGGGGGGGGGGAGACAAAGGAAAGGAAAAAGGTTCACTAAGTATTCTTAAACAAAGCGATACTCATCCCATATCTGGAAAATGGAGTTATCTGGGTAAGGGGTTGGAGGTGCCTGATTCCCGAGACACATTCTATAGAATGGCAACTAATGTGACACTAGCGATTATTAACAGTGACTAGTCGTCGAACTCAATAAGTCCTTGTTGGAATGCAGTCTCCAACTCTTGGTTGCCTTGGTATAAGATCATCTCTACTTCATCTATTCTCTTTTCTTCTATCGCATTGCCCTGTCATTCATCCTTTTGGTTTCACTCTCTGCAGCATATTTATAGATTGACTATCCTACATTATTTGAATTAAGGTGATTCTACGCCAGAAAACAATTTAACAAGAAAAGAGAAATAACAAAAGTGGAGCTGGACAATGAAGATGGAAGTTGGTTGGATTGGAAGTCAAGTCACAACCAAATACTTTCTATTGAACGCGTTTCAACAGCCATCATCAACTTAACATGCCAAAACTTACTTTTAGGGAGAAGCTTTTACAGTCACATTAAAGATTTCACATCCACTAAGCAATAATAATACAGTTAGGGGATGAAATCAATGAAACTACTGTTATTCATGTTAACAGGCAAATGAGGAAACTAGAGAAGGAAAAGAAAAATAGCAAAAGAAATTAAATAAATAATAGTATTTGGTTGTCTTTATTGTGAGATTACACACAGCTAAACTCTCACTTCAATTGCAGTCTTTTCTGATATGCGAACATCTGGTTTAACATCTTCCCATAACTCAGGTAATGCTTCCTTCATGTTGTGAATGCTCTCTAGTGCATAATCTATACCTTTTGTTCTATGTGAGGCTCCCACCTATACCAAATAAGTGAAATTCATAAGCATAAAGTAACAACTAACAAGGAAGAAGATGAACTTTTTTTCCTTCTTTTTATTGCTCCCAAATAAGTAATTTTACTTACCCAAACTGTATGAAGGCCCATGAGCTTAGCAGTCTGAAGGTTACGGACCGAGTCATCAAAGAACAGCTGAGGAATGCAGAAAGATAAAAGTATTACGTTAGGATTCATGTAAAAAAATTGAAATTCAGAATTCATTCTATTCAACCACCAGAGTGAAAGAGAGGCTAATAACATACCGTCTTCTGAGGGTTAATATTGGCTATTCTAAAGGCTTGTTCATAGGCTTCTTCGAAGGGTTTGCAAACAACCAGAGTCCTAGCAGATTCTGGAAGGAGAAGCAGTATCTATATTAGTCAATATATTACAACCGTTTCAAGAGGAATGGCATTAGATTTTGGCAAAAAAACTCACCGGCGTTGATATTGTCTTGTGCAACACTGCTGTTGCGAGTAGGATTCACAGTCTCAAAGCATATGATATCATCAAAGCAGTCGTCTAATCCCAGCCTGCTTAGAACTTTTGCCACATGGGCTTCATTTGCATTTGAAAATATCTGTTTCAATCACAAAACATATGAACATTACAACAACATCGTCATTACCAGAAGAGTATACGGTCACTAAGGTATTTGTTTGTAGTGCTATGTAAGAATGTCTAACTTACAACTTTCCGGACAGGCAAGCTATGCAAAAGATTCCTCAAAACATGGTCAGTCTTCAAAAGTTCATAAGGTAATCTCCCATGTACAAAACTGTCAAGGAAGATTGCATTAGGTGCTTCCTATTTAAAAACAATACGAGGAGATGTGCAAGGAAACATAGAGAAGAAGTGGTACCTATGGTAGTCATCATAATCAAAGTCATAACCAATGGCCTGCGAAGAATGAATGCAAAGTTTAGAATATGGACAGCCAAAACTAACTGTGAGAACAGTTAATTCAAACAAGTGATAATCTTACCCTGAGACCAGCCATGGTTGTTCCATATTCCTTATATAAGCTTACACACATTTCTGGAACTTTAGCCTCATCTATGCCAAGCTTTTCAGCCATATAATCTAAACGATGCAACCAACAGAAGATTATTGATTATTTAATCCAACAAACAATTATCAAAGAAGCAATTACGCAGGGAAATATCAAACTAAAGAAAACTGCTAATTACCTATGATATTCTTTGTGCATTGTGCTGAAATACCGGAGCACAGTGGATAAAGTGTATCATCAACATCTGCACATTGAGGTAGAAGCAACTTTAGGAATGACTACACAAGGCAATCTTCTTTTGTAAAGAGCACAGATTACAAATAAAGCCTTACCAAAGAGAAGACATTCATATTTTGGCTCTGAAACTAGCTGGTAGCTGTCTTCATGCTCCATTTTGTTCTAAGGATCTTAAACAATATAAACATCAAAATAAGTATTTGGCTCAGAAATTAAATATATAATGGTCAAGTGGGATAGAGATTCTCCTAAAACACAGATAATAAGGCTATTAAGAGAGCGGATAAAGCTTAATTAAAATTTGAAACTCATGGCATATAATACTGATTATCAGTGTTCTGTCCCCAACAACTGAGAGAAGGAAATAGAGATACATGTTCTAGTGCTTCTACAATAGGAATCCTCTTCCAAAGAATGAAGGGGAGGAATATAGCAGAAAACATCTTTGGAAATGGTTCTAAGGTATTTGACCCACTGTTATCATATGCAGATCAACACAAGGGAGACCAAAATGTCCAGATAATACCTATGTTACGCAGACTCTCCAAAATGCTGCGCACCGTGCCAGATCCTTAAAAAATGTACTACTTTTGGAGGATCCGACACACACTTGCCGGGGCAGAGCTAGTGTACTCTTATAGGTTCGGACGAACCCATTAATTTTTGCTTAGATCATGTATTGTATTAGGAAATTCATTAAATATTTTATTCTGAATACAGTAACTAAAACGAGCTATGGGTTCGGGGCAAATTCAAAACTCATAAACTTTAAATTTTGGCTCCGCCTCTGCACACTCGGTGTCATTTTCGGAGTATCCCAGGAACATAGGATAATACAGGGGAGAAGACCTAAAATACGTAAACAGGGCTTTTCGAGTTTCGAAGCAAATTACTAATAGAAAAACATAAAACTGATTAGCTATCAATGTCCCTTCCAATAAACTTGGAAAGATACAGAGATTAGCAGGAAAAAAAATTGAAAAGTAAAACAAGAATGTATTCACTGAGTAGTTCACCAGAAACCTGAATGAACTTGGATTTCAATCTGTTGATAAAAATTCATTCTTGATCTTTGAGAAATAAGAGAAAGCCATATAAGACGAAACAAAGCACCATGATTGTAAATAGTATACTGCACTTTAACCGACTATGTCCACAAACACACAGACACACACACACACACACACACACACAAAAAATAAAAAAAAATTGCAGTACGAAAAAGAGAACACCTAAAACTGCAACAAAATCTGAAAAAGGAAAAAAACATTAGGAGAAACTTGAAAGAGAACAAAGAGCATTACTCCATGGTCAACGATACTTGCAAGTACAAACAAGAGAAAATACATAATCTGGAAAGTACAAACAAGAATACATTTAAAACTGCAACAAATTCTGAAAACTGAGAGAAGAGAATTACCAGATCTCTAGGAGAATGTGGAAATTGGAAACTAGTTGGAGCAGTTATTATTATATAAGAAAAGAAAGAAGGGAAATAAACGCGGACAACGAAAAAGTGCAACTATAGGAGGCTATTTATAGTAGAAACTTGAAATGTAGGGAACAGCGGATTGTTAAGACATTGAGCGGCTCTTTTACTCCTTCATAAAGTAGGCAGATGGGCCGAAAGGGATGTAACAAGTCTTGGGTCCTACGTCTCCAATTCTGACCAATTGTTTTCCAAATGGATCTTTTTCTTTCCTTTTCTCGAACCACATGCCCCAAATTGACAGGAATTGCACTGCACTTTAGTATGTACACTAACGTATTACTCCCTTGGTTTCGTTTTATGTGCATTTAATTATAAAAATGTGGATCTTGCGATCTAAAATGAAGTTGTATATAGCAATATCAAAGATAATCTTTCTACTTACACATCCTACTATATATATCATTTCTATAAGGAAGTTTCATAAAAAATGAGAATAGTATAATTAAAATTTACGAAGTTCTCTTTTGAAACAAAGGAAGTGCTTGAAAGTTGACAGTTTTACCACTAGACATTCTCTAGTTCTTCTATATACATATTTGTACTTTCTCATTAATTATCTGAAAAAATTAGACTATGTACTTCCTAATTAAATATATGAAAACCTTATGCTAAAAGAAAATTTTCTCACTCCATAAAAATTAGTGACTTATAAAATGGAACATATATAGTATCATTTATATTAACTCTTAAAAACATCACCTTTCTTTCATTATTTTCATAAAAACATCACATGGATAGATATAAAAAAATAATTACTTAAATTCATTTTAGTTTCGTTTTGAAACCTTTCTTTTAACAACAAAAAGATGTGGTGGAGTGGATGGGGCTGCTCTTCCCTTAACCAAAGGTTTCAGGTTCAAGCCCTGGGTATGAAAAAAAATTTGGCAAGGAGCGCTTTCCACGGAATGAGGCTCCACGTGACGTGAATCCGGATATAATCGGGCTCCAATGCAGGTACTGGACACCGAGTGGGATGCGAAATATGGCCCATGTTGGTTACAATTATTTTGGGTTTAATAAATAACTAAATTTGCTAAATCCCTATTGGCTACTTCAGGAAGTTAATTTTGATTAAAACTCCCCACTCTGATGGAAAGTAGAATTATGTGTTAAAATTACCGGTCCTCTCTCTCTCTTTAAAAGGCAAAAAATAACATATTCCATCGTGGTTGTTCTAAAAGAAAGCAGAAAGAAAAGAGAGAGAAAACTACAAGTAAAGGTCACACAATTACGCTGCAAATGATCAAAAAAATATTATGGAATCGGGGATGTTTTTTGATTTATACTATCTTTTATGTGAAAATCATGTTCAGCCAGACCTCTCTATAACAGCATCCCTATATAACAACATTTCACTATAAAAGCCAAGTTTTTTCCGGAACCAATTTTTATGTAATGTTATAATATATGTTCTCTATAACAGCACTTCGCTATAACATCCAAAAATATTCGGAACAAATGAAGCTGTTATAGAGAGGTTTGACTATAGTTCCACAATTTTAAATAATTGATACAATTTTACATAAATTGTTTGTGAACTACAATCTAGAACATGAAAAATCCTTACATGGGAAACAAAAACAAATCTTCTTTTTTAAAGAATTTATTCGTTTTATGGCAGCGGGGTTTGGGACGAACCCGACCATGTATCTTTTCTCTTCAAACACTACGTGAAGGTTAAACAAGTTCACGAACCTTCCAAGATTGAAAAAATAAACTTACTTAGAGGGGAAGACTTCTCCCTTTTACATCAGTGATACACAGAATTATCTAGGGAAACTAGCTGTTATGTTTATTTATAAGTAGCTAATTACAAAAATTGATCAATTCATAAAATATTATTAATATTAGCTAATTAATTAGTTATTTGTAAGAAAAAAAAGTTAAAATTTTTGCTTTCTTTTAAGTGGGTGTTATTAGAATAGATTGGGTGTATCTTAAGGAGCTTGAATTTCAGCTTTGGGATGATTTGATGAAGTTTTGAGGTGGTTTGAATTGAAAATTCGAAGTAAAAACTGAACATGAAAAAAAAATGATATGTGTATCACACTATGTATCATTTGTGTATTACATAGGTATCATATTTATATCAATTGTGTATCACACGTATATCCATATAACCTGTGCGTGAGATACATGCGTGACACATGTTTGATACATGTGTCGCAGAAGAATTTTTTTTAACTCAATTTCATTACGAATGTTGATACAAAACCAGTCTAAATCACCTTCAATCTTCCTCAAGTTTTATATATTGACTTATTTATATGTTTTCAATGAATTTCAACTATACCTATTGAAAAAGTTCATTTTTTGCTTAGATCTTTGGAATATTATATATATATTTTTTTGTATTTCATCACTTTGCTACCTCTTCTATGAAATTTCCTTTCCGTCTTGCATCTAATGTTGATAATCACGCTTAAAAATATGAAAGGAGATTTTTGCATGTGATTCTTTGAGAGAAAGAACCTTATTTATTTGTTTTTTTAATTTTTATATGTGCTTGGCTAGTTTTGATAAGTCTATAACTAATGGCTAGAGGTTGATAAGTTGAGACTTATTTGGGACATTTGTGAAAGTTTTCCAATTATCTATCATAAAAAGAATTTTTACTTGGCTTATCCCAAAATTAGAAATTTGCATCTGACGTCACGTGCCCCCTTGCTTCTCTATGATGGTTTCCCCAACTGATCGTTATTAATCAAATCTTTATTATGTTTCTTTATGGGGTTCTTATTTAGTAGGACACCGAACAATTAGAATTATGTTAATGACTTAAAAGAGTATTCGTGTTAAACAACGCACTTCACGCCACCACAAGTTGTCTCTGTCTTTAATGCATTCGGTCTTCGGCACATGCTAAGACCCTCCTTTAATACCTAGTCCGCTTTTTCACACCACCGACATTTGATATTTGAGTATTATCGTTTTGAGTTCGCGTCAGAAATTATTTATATTCAAAGTTAAAAACGTATGTAAAATTTATATAATTTATATGTATAATATACAGAATATATATATATATATATATATATATATATATATATATATATATATATATATATATAAATATAAATTTTAGCTATTATATTGAAAGCGGCTATACATATCATTTTCTCTTCGATATTCGAATTGAATGATTAATTTAAAGTTGTGTCCTGTAAAACTGATTAAAGGATATTCCTCACCAAAATTTTTATCATTCACAAAATTCGAATTCAACACTTCTGATTAAGAATAAAAAAATCTTATCTTACCAAAAAAGTTTGATGGTTCAGACGACTTATCTACTCGCAACAACATATTTTATATTTTATGAAGGGCGAAATTCATTTTAAAATATACCACGTTTGTGTTCTTAATTTAAAATGCGCATATAAGAATTTTACGTGTACCAAAAAGATTTATGTTAAAGAGATTCCTTTCTTGCTTTTGACCGGGAAAGCGAGTTCTTAAACAATATGAATTCGATGATTCATGCCATCAACCTTTAATTTGTTAGATATGATAGGATTAATAATAATAATAATAATAATAATAATAATAATAATAAATATTATTATTATTATTATTATTATTATTATTATTATTGTTGTTGTTGTTGTTGTTGTTGTTATTGTTGTAGTAGTAGTAGTAGTAGTTGTTGTTGTTATTGTTGTTATTGTAGTAGTAGTAGTTGTTGTTGTTTTTGTTGTTGTTGCTGTTGTTGTTATTGTTGTTGTTATTATTGTTGTTGTTATTAGTATTATCATTATTATTATTATTATTATTATTATTATTATTATTATTATTATTATTATTATTGTAATTGTTATTATTGCTATTGTTATTGTTGTTGTTGTTATTATTATTATTATTATTATTATTATTATTATTATTGTTATTGTTATTATTATTATTATTATTATTATTATTATTATTGTTATTGTTATTGTTATTGTTATTGTTATTATTGCGTACAGGTTAAAAGTGCCCTGCCTTAGCATCGTCACTACTTCGTCGAGGATAGGCTCGGCACTTACAAAGTACATAGGATCGGTTGTACTCACACTACACTCTGCACTTCTTTTGTAGATAACGAAGTTGGTCCCAGCGGCGTACTATAGACTTGCTCGGATTCGGCTACCAGAGGAGACTTAAGGTATGGCTGCACGCGTTCGCAATTTTGAAGTCCGCTTCTACTTTATCTTAGCTGTTTATTTTCTTCTAGACAGCTTTATTTTTATTCAGACCCTTATTTATATTATTCTAGAACCTCGTGCACTAATGACACCAATTCTCAGATGGTATTTAGACATCGCTATTATTCTGGTTCATTCACTTTGGTTCATATTTTTTTCCAGTTATTTGGTTTCTTTATTATTATTTAAATTAAATTGTTAAAAATGGCTAATTTATTCTAACGCCCGCTTGCCTAGCAAGTGAAATGTTAGGTGCCATCATGGTCCCGAAGGTGGAAATTTCGGATCGTGATAAGTTGGTATCAAAGCACTAGGTTACGTAGGTCTCACGAGTCACGAGCAAGCTTAGTAGAGTCTGAAGGATCAGTAGGAAGACGTCTGTATTTATCTTTTTGAGGCTATGGAGTTTAGGAACAATTTCACTTCTATTCTTCTCTGTCGTGCAATTTTATTCTATCATTGATGATTGAACTCTTCTATTCTTGTTCTCTCGCAGATGGCGAGAACACGCACTACGCCTACAGACGGACGGAGTCGAAGCCCCTAGTGACAGCTGCGACTAAGGGCAGAGGCCAAGGCCGAGGTTGCGCCAGAGGCCGAGGCAGAGCTCAGCCTCGAGCTCGAGCAACAACACCTGTGTTGGAGCCTCAGGTGGATTTCAAAGAGGAGGTTCCAGCTCAAACTGCACCTGTTGGACTAGTTCAGGTCCCGGAAGGATTCATAGCTACTCTAGTACTTCAGGACACTCTAGTCTGTTTGGTGAGCCTAATGGAGGGTGTGACCCAGAATAGTACATTTCCAGTGGCACCAGTCGTCTCACAGGCTGGGGGAGGAGCACAAACTCCCACAACGCGCGCTCCGGAGCAGATAGCTCCCCCGTATCAGGCTCCAGCAGTCTCGCCAATTAGGGTAGTTCACCCAGTTGTTGAGGCATAGGCCGGTGATAGGCCCACCATGTCTTCTGAGGCCTAATTGAGATTAGACAAGTTTACTAAGCTTCTTCCAATTCACTTTATTGGTACACCTTCTGAGGACCCACAGGATTATCTCGACCGCTGCCATGAGGTGATGCGGAACATGGGAATAGTTGAAAGTAATTGGGTTGATTTTGCTGTGTTTCAGATGACTGGTTCTGCCAAGAGGTGGTGGAGAGATTATGTATTTACTAGACCAGGTGATTCGCCTGCACTTACTTGGGAGCAGTTCTCACACCTATTTCTGGAGAAGTTTGTTCCTATTACACTGAGAGAGGATTACCGCAGGCAGTTTGAGCGTCTCCAGCGGGGCAGTATGATTGTTACCCAGTTTGAGACTCGATTTATGGGCTTAGCACGTCATTCCATTGTCTTGCTTCCTACTGAAAAGGAGATAGTGAGGAGATTCATTGATGGACTCACTTATACTATCGGGATTCAGATGGACAAGGAGACATGGAGTGATATTTCCTTCTAGATGGCCGTGAATATTACTAGGCGGATCCAGTTAGTTTGTGATCAGGAGAGAGGGCCAGTGTCAGATAAGAGGCCCGTCATTTCGATAATTTCAGAGGCCCTCATCTAGAGGCAGGAGTAATTATGGTAGGGGTCATCCTCCCAAGCCATTTTATTCAGCACTTCAGGCATCTTACGTTGCTTCAGGGAGTCATGGTCCTTATACGCCTTACCCTCGGCAGCCAGCATTTGTGCACATTTATCTCTTATCAGTGCACCACCACTCAGAGTCACTACATCGGTTACCCGCCCTGTTCGGGTAAGCTTCAGCTCAGCAGACACAAAAGCAGGATGGGTGCTATGAGTATGGGAACATTGGTCAGATCAGGAGGCATTGCTCTAGTTTGGTGAGCAACAGATCTCAATAGGATTCTCATGCCATCATACCGGCACCAGTTGCTTCACTGCCCGCTCAGCCAGCTAAGGGCAGGGGGTTTTATGCTTTTCCAACTAGGTCTGAGTGCTTCTGTGCACGTGTCTACGCTGGTGGGAGATTCTATTGTTATAGATCATGACTATCGTTCATATGTGGTTATTATTGGGAGTCTTGAGACTAGCGTGGATCTTCTACTTCTCAATATGGTAGATTTTGTTGTTATCTTGGATATGGATTGGCTGTCACCTTATCATGCTATATTGGATTGTCATGCTAAGACGATGACCTTAGCCATCCCAGGGTTACCTCGATATAGTGGAAAGGGACTCCTGGCCATTCTATCAGCAAGGTTATTCTTTTATGTGAAAGCTTGGCCTATGGTCGAGAAAGGGTGTCTACCTTATTTGGCTTATATTCGTGATCCCAGTGCAGATGTTCCTTCTATGGATTCAATCCTAGTTGTTTGTGAGTTTCCAAATGTATTTCCTACAGATTTGCCGGGGATGCCACCCGACAGAGATATTGACTTCTGTATTGATTTGGCTCCGGGCACCCAGCCCATTTCTATTCCACCATATTGTATGGCCTCGCCGGAGCTAAAGGAATTGAATAAGAAGTTACAAGACTTGCTTGATTAGGGATACACTAGATCTAGCGTCTCGCCCTGGGGTGCACCGGTGTTATTTGCAAAGAAGAAAGATGATTCAATGCGGATGTGTATAGATTATCGGCAATTGAACAAATCAAGAACAAGTATCCGTTTTCAAAAATTGATGACTTATTCGATTAGCTTCAGGGTGCCAATTTTCAAAAATCGATTTGAGTCCGGTTACCATCAGTTGACGATTAGGGCATCTGATGTCCCTAAGACAGATTTTCGGACTCGGTATGGGCATTATGAATTCCTAGTGATGTCATTTGGGCAGACAAATTTCGCAGCATCATTTATGGATTTGATGAACCGGGGGTTCAAGCCCTATTTGGATTCTTTTGTGGTTATATTCATTGATAATATCTTGATTTACTCCAGTAGTCGAGAGGAACATGAGCAACATCTTCGAATTGTGATTCAGACTTTGAAGACTAATTAGTTATATGACAAATTTTCAAAATGCGAATTTTGGTTAGACTCAGTTGCCCTTTTGGAGCATGTTGTATCGACAGAAAGCATAAAAGTGGATCCTAAGAAGATTGAGGCAGTTCAGAACTGGCCTAGACCTACTTCAGCTACAGAGATCCAAAGTTTCTTGGGCTTGGCAGGTTATTATCGCCGGTATGTGGAGGGGTGTTCAACTATAGCAGCCCCGTTGACCGATTGGCCCAGAAGGGTGCCCCATTCAGATGGTCAGATGAGTGTGAGTTGAGCTTCCAAAAGCTTATTTGACTACGACGCCAGTGTTGGTATTGCCCATAGGTTCAAGATCTTATACGGTGTATTGTGATGCATCTCGCATTGGGCTTGGTGTAGTGTTAATGCAAGATGGCAGGGTGATTGCATATGCGTCACGGCAGTTGAAAGTTTATGAGAGAACTACCCTGTTCATGACTTAGAATTGGCAGCCATTGTTCATGCGCTGAAGATTTAGAGGCACTACCTTTTTGGTGTCTCGTGTGAAGTATTCGCTGATCGTCGTAGTCTACAGTATCTGTTCAAACAAAAACATCTCAATTTGAGGCAGAGAAGATGTTTGGAGCTGTTGAAAGACTATGATATCACCATTTTGTATCACAGCGGAAAGGCCAATGTAGTGGCCGATGCTTTGAGTAGAAAGGCTGTGAGTATGGGCAACCTTGCGTATATTTCGGTTAATGAGAGGTTGTTAGCTATAGATGTTCAGACTTTGGCCAATCAGTTCGTGAGGTTAGATGTTTCAGAGTCCAGTCGGGTTCTAGCTTGCACAGCCGCTTGGTCTTCCTTGTATGAGCGTATCAGAGAGTGACAGTATGATGATCCTCATTTGCTTGTCCTTAAGGACACGGTGCGGCACGGTGGTTCCAAGCAGGTTGTTGTGGGGGAAGATGGAGTTCTGCAGATGCAGGGTCATATTTGTGTGCCTAATGTGGATGGCTTCGTAAATTAATTCTTGAAGAGGCCCACAGTTCCTGGTATTCTATTTATCCGGGTGCCGCCAAAATGTATCAAGATTTGCGGCAACATTATTGGTGGAGGAGAATGAAGAAGGATATAGTTGCATATGTAGCTCAGTGTCTAAATTGTCAGCAAGTCAAGTACGAGCATTAGAGACCTGGTGGTTTGCTTCAAAAGTTAGAAAATCCTGAGTGAAAGTGGGAGCGTATCACTATGGATTTTGTTGTTGGGCTCCCACGGACTCATAGAAAGTTCGACGCAATACAGGTCATTGTAGACAGATTGACCAAGTCAGCAAAATTCATTCTAGTAGCAGTTACCTATTCTTCAGAGAGTTTAGCGGAGATTTACATTCGCGAGATTGTCCGCCTTCACGGTGTGCCCGTTTCTATCATTTCTGAACGAGGTACGCGGTTCACCTCGCACTTCTGGAGGGCTGTACAGCGCGAGTAAGGCACGCAGGTTGAGTTGAGTACAACATTTCATCCTCAGACGGATGGACAATCCTAGCGCACTATTCAAATATTGGAGGATATGCTTTGCGCTTGTCTTATGGATTTTGGAGGTTCTTAGGATCGATTTTTGCCGCTTGCAGAGTTTGCCTATAATAACAGCTACAAGTCGAGCATTCAGATGGCTCTATATGAAGCATTATATGGGAGGCGATATCATTCAGCAGTTGGCTGGTTTGAACCGAGAGAGTCTCAGTTGTTGGGTACCGATTTGGTACAGGATGCCTTGGATATTGACAAGGTCATTCAGGATCGACTTCGCATAGCTCAATCTAGGCAAAAGAGTTATGCCGACCGTAAAGTTTGTGATGTTGCTTTCATGGTTGGAGAAAGAGTATTGCTCCGAATTTCACCTATGAAGGGTGTAATGAGGTTCGAAAAGAAGGGCAAGTTGAGTCCTAGGTATATCGAACCCTTTGAAATTCTTGAAAGGGTGGGTGAAGTAGCCTGGCTTGCATTACCACCTAGTTTATCAACAGTTCATCCGGTGTTCCATGTGTCTATGCTCCTGAAATATATGGTGATCCATCTCATGTGTTAGATTTCAGCTCAATCCAATTGGACAAAGATTTAACTTATGAGGAGGAGCCGGTAGCTATTCTAGCCCGACAGGTCCGACAGTAGAGGTCAAAGAGTTATTCATCAGTTCGAGTGTAATGGAGAGGTCAGCTGGTTGAAGCATCTACCTGGAAGTTCGATTCAGACATGCAGAGTAGATATCCACACCTTTTCACCAGCTCAAGTACTTTTCTAATTCTGTTTGAAGACGAACAATTATTTTAGAGGTGGAGAATGTGATGACCCGATAGGTTATCTTTAAATGTATAATTCAATTCTGTGCACCGAGACCTCGAATAGCACCATTCAGTATTCCTCGACTTGCGTGCACAGTCCGTATATTTTTCTGAAAAGCTTTTATGTGAAAATTGATAAAAATATGAAATAGTACTTCAAAACTCATTTAAGTTGACTTCGGTCAATGTTTTGAGTAAACAAACCAAGATCAGTGTTCTGACGGTTCCGGTGGATCTGTATCATAATTTGAGACTTGAGCATATACCCGGAATCAAATTTGGAGGTCCCTAGCTCGAATTATTGCCATTTGACAAAAACAAGAAACTTAAAGGTTAAAGATTTCCAAAATTTATTTGTAAATTTGACTTTGTCGATATAGGACTCGGATTGAGATTCCAAGAGTTAGAATAACTCTGTTATGTCATTTGGGACTTACCTGCAATATGAGGTGATTCCGGATTGATTTGGCACGTTTCGACGCGAGTTATAGAATTGAAAATTTCATAAACTCACAAGTTCGAATCGAGGTGTGATTTGTAGTTTCGACGTTATTTGATGTGATTTGAGACCTCGAGTAGGTCCGCATTATGTTACAGGACTGGTTGGTATAATTGGACAGGATCTCGAGTGACTCGTGTGAGTTTTGGACGAGTTTCGGACCAGTTTGATCAAAATTTGCAGGTCAGGTTCTGGTGCTCGCACCTGCGACTTTGGGAGCGCAGGTGCGGCGCCACTTCTGCGCAAGGTGTGTCGCTTCTACGACCTTGAGACTAGGGAAGAAGCTTCGCTTCTTCGAAGCTTGGGGTGCGATGCCCGCTTTTGCGGTGTCTTGATCGCACATGCGATGGGCCTTGCTTCTACGGCTTTTTTTGCGCTTCTGCGCAGTCGCAAATGCGACATGAGGATCCGCAGGTGCGGTCCTTTGCCAGGTAGCCGACATCGCAAATGCGGTTCTTGTCTCGCAAGTGCGAGCTCGTAGATGCGGAACTTGAGTTCGCAGATGCCAAAATGCTAGACATAGTGCATAAATTAGGGAGTTCAACATTTTAAGTTCATTTTTGAGTTTTAAGTCTCGAATCGATTTCATAGGGATATTTCACAAGTTTGAACTGAGTAAGTATTTTTTATCCTAAATCATTTATATTTCATGATTCCATACTTATTTACATCATGAATCCGTGAATTTAATTGAAGAAAATGAGATTTTTGTAAAATCTTTCCAAAATATAAAATGAAGATTTGAGAGGCAATCCGATGCCGGAATTTGATAATTTTTGTATGGTTGAACTCGTATCAGAATGGGTGTTCGGATTTCGTGATTTTTCGTCGGGTTCCGAAAAGTGGACCCCAGGTTGACTTTTGGTTGACTTTTCCGAAAATGACTTAAATTAAGTCTCTTTCGAATTGTGAATAATTTCTAAAGCTCAAATTAAATTGTTGGTAAATATATTGCTAGATTTGATTGGTTTGGAGACTAATTCGAAAGGAAAAGCCGTGATCGAGTGATCACTTGAATTGTGAAGCAAGGTAAGTATCGTGGTTAACCTTGACTTGAGGGAATAGAACCCTTGAACTATGTGTTATGTGAATTTCATGTGTAGCGACGTATAGACGAGGTGACGAGTGTCTATACGTCGTCAAATTTCTTGCTTCCATATTCCTATGTATTCCACTAATTGCTTATTTCATGAAATTAATTTTTATATTAATTGATTCTCTTATTTTCGTTGCCTACTATTATGTCTTGATTTCATGCTTTAATTGCTACCTGCTTATTTGATTTTTGTGTCATAATTGCTACTTGACATTTAGCATTTCATATATTGAATTGCCTATTTCCTCCTAGATTCCACACTTATTTGTTACTTGTCCCTATTTGCTTCTTACATTAATTATAATTGTTGTATACCTTGTTGCCTTATAGTTTCATATTAATTGTGGCATTTATTGAAGTAGTCTTACGTATAAGTGTTGTTAACTGATATTGTTGAGGAGCGGATTGCACGCCGCAAAAGAATTTATTTAATGTTTATATTGTGGGATCAGGTTGCACGCCGCAACGAAATTTATTTAAAAGATTATATTGATGGATCGGGTTGCATGCCGCAACAGAATTTAATTGAAATTCTATATTGATGGAACGGGTTGCACACTGCAACATAATTAATTGAAGGTTTATATTGATGGATCGGGTTGCACGCCGCAATAGAATTTAATGGAAAGACTATATTGTGGGAATAGGTTGCACGCCGCAACAGAATGATAAAAGAAATAATTGATTGTGACCGCCTAATTGGCCTCGATTGTTGATATGACTTACCAGTTTTACCTCTATTCCTGTTGTTGTTGTGGTTGTTGTATTTGTTGTTTTTGTTATTATTATTATTATTATTATTATTATTATTATTATTATTATTATTATTATTATTATTACTACTACTACTACTACTATTATTATTATTATTATTATTATTATTATTAATTTTATTATTATTATTATTGCGTACTTGTTAATGTAAGCAACCTGCCTTAGCGTCGTCACTACTTCGTCGAGGTTAGGCTCGACACTTACAAAGTACATAGGGTCGGTTGAACTCACACTACATTCTGCACTTCTTGCGCAGATACCTGAGCTGGTCCCAGCGGCGTACTGTAGATTTGCTTGGATTCAGCTACCAGATGAGACTTGAGGTATAGCTGCACGGCGTTTGCAGCTCTGAAGTTTGCTTCTACTTTATCTTAGCTGTGTATTTTCTTTCAGACAGCTTTCTTTTTATTCATACCCTTATTTGTATTATTCTAGAAGCTCGTGCACTTGTGACACTAATTCTGGGATGGTATTTAGACATTGCCATTATTCTGGTTCATTCACTTTGGTTTATATTTTATTCCAGTTATTTGGTTTCTTTATTATTATTTAAATTAAATTGTTAAAAATGGCTAATTTATTCTAACATTGGCTTGCCTAGCAAATAAAATGTTAGGTGCCATTACGTCCTGAAGGAGAGAATTTTGGGTCGTGATAATTAAGTACGATTTGTTCCACCATTTGAGTTTGCCGAAATTATGATTTTTTGTGCCACTACACAGAATAGTTATTCCGTTCTATCCTGAAAGGAATTAATTCGAAACCTTGTGCTCGAATTTTTTCTGTTTCTGTTTTGTTGAACTAACGATTTCTGTTTTTCTGTTTATTGAACACAGTCTACTAAGAATAATATATATACTAGTGAATTTAATCGCACTTCGCACAGTTATAAAGGACCTTTTGATAATAGTTTTTTAATAGTACTGAAGTAATATAGATATTTAATATTTTAAATATTTGAAATATTTTTTTATTTTCAAATTAATTAGATTAACACTAAGTTGTGTGTTTTTCTAAAACTTTGGTTCTTCTATTTATAGTATAGGTGAAGCTAATTATTTTTCTTTAAAAGCATCTAAAAGAAGAAATAAATTTCAATCAGAAATGATCTCTGTGTAGGTAGTGTATAAATTTTACAAGTACATACGTATTTAAATTTTTTCCTTTCCTCTTCGAGTTAAATTTAGTCTTTCATACTTTTCTCCATGTTTAAAATGTTGAAAAAGTGAAAAGAACAAAGAAGAAATAAAGGGAGAGGAAAATAGCACAAAAAAGAAACCATTTACCCTAAATCTACGAAATCAAATAAATTTCTTTCCTTCCTCTTCTTTCTACTATTATATGTATCGTTCTTCTTTCTGTTCTTTTCCCCCACTTTCCAACTTTCATACTTTTCTACCAATTTATTTTTAATAAAAAAGTCTATATTCCATGTCTTTCTTCGTCTCTCATAGAGCAAGTTTATCCATGGCTATTCAACTTTGAATCTGTAATATAAAACTCATTCTTCTATTTTTTGTTACAAAAAAAGTCGTTCAATTTTGAGTTTATAATACAAAAGTTTTTTATTTTTTTTTATTTTTTGTCGCATAAAAATCATCATATTTTGGCTAAATTACCTAAAAAGTAAACATCACGAGAATTTTATATTTAATACTGCAAATATGGCATAACACTTCAAAATAGTTAGTTAGCATAATAAAACATATTAAATGTGATAATTAATTTTATAAAAAATATGACGACATAGCACTTCGTAATACTATTCTCCCTTGTAGTTTATGAAAGTACGTTTTATCTTCGTATTTTGATTTCTTTGTAACAACTCGAAGCCATATCTAAGCTCATAGATTTTTTTTTTTATCGTTGAATTACTTGATGCTCTAACAATAACTCTTCTGCTAATCTAAAAAGGTGTTTATAAAATTTACTAAACAAATGAGTATAAATTAATAAGGATAAAATAATTAAATCTTTTTTTTTACGTTAATAATAATGAGTTATCAAAATTATTACAAAGTAATCAAAATAACAAAAATAAATATAATATTTGTAAATCACAACTGAGATTAGTAAAACTTGGAGGGAGGTTTATGAAATTATCCCAAATTTAACTAACTAATTTTGGAGTGGCATGTCATATTCGATACAAAATACTGCATGTGTTTATTTAAATAACACACTTTCTTTATAAATCTGTTTCAAAAAGAATGACATATTTTTATATTAAAAAAAAATTAACTTTAAACTATTTATTTTTCCCACTTTATCCTTAGTGATAGGCTTTTATAGCCACAAAAATATTATAGCTCTACAAAATTTTGCCCCTTAAACTTTTAGTACCATATGTTTCAAAAGTCTTCTTTTTTTCTTAAACTTTATGACAAGTAAAACTACATCATCTAAATTGAACCGGATGGAGTATAAATTTCAGGTGATATTTACTTCTTAATTAACTTGGCCAAAGTTGGATGACTTTTATGTGACAAAAAATAAAAAAAGTGACTTTTGTGTCACAAACTCAAAGTTGAATAATTTTTATGTTACAGTTGAATGACCATAGGTGAAATTTACTCTCTCTCATATGATGTCTTTTTATCCTGAAAATCATCAAATTATACTAAATTGCACAAAACTTAAAAAATATTATTTACCCTTAAATCGGTAACAATTAAATTTGTACGCAGTCTTAAGGATACGTGGTTTGATTCAACAGAAACAATTAAGTATATTAGATAAATGAATTAAAGATGAATTAAACGATCAAACTAACTGTGACGTTGTGGCCGAGCCTGAACTTGGATCAAACAATGACCTCGTCCTCGATCGGATCCTTGATTCGAGCCCGGTTGCTAACGAAGAACAGAATAATTAAATAAGAACTTTAACAGTAGCAAGAAAGCAGAAAAACGAACTTGAATTGATTTGATTGCGTATTACAATGTGTGTTACAAAAGAATAACTTTCCCGTTATATAGTAGGAGAGTTTCATCCCTAGTATAAGTCTAAAAAAGGTAAAAACCTTCCTTTCTCTTTAATTACTGATCCGTAACTGACATAGAGCGAGATGTACCCTGATATCCGGTTAGGTGCGAATATCACCACCCTCTATCTGTCGTGTGTAATCGTTTATCGTGTTTTCCGAGGTCTTAGAACTCGTTCTGGGTCCGGGGCGCATCGCTTTATCTTGCCCGATGGTGAGCACGTAGTTCACCTTTCATGGATCTCAATATGAAGGGCTCCAGCCTTGATTTCAATCTCGTGTGACCATGATCTTCTTCCGTTATCTTTACCAGGAAGTCGGGGTATGCATTACCCCCGATTTCACCCGTATACAGATAGTCCCCTTATTTTTCGGAGAGTAGTTTACCAAAACGATGGGAAACGACAGATGAACCCTGGTTCCTTCCTTCCTACGTTACAACTGAGATGATGGGTAAACCGAAACGTCCCATCAGTTGCATCGTTCTGACTTCGAACACGTGTCACTCATTGGCTGGCTTCCTTCGAATGCGAAACGTCATGCATTAATTGTTTTTCCCCTATAAAAGCTTTGACCTTTTTCACTTCTTCCACTTTCCGATTCTAGATTTTATCCTCGAACCCTCTAACGACTTTTAACTTCTCCAAATATTCATACATTGTTCTTTGAGCCTTCATATCTTTATCTTCAATTCTCATACAGTTTCTTTGAAGCTTCAACCCGGACCTTCAGACCTTCATACCATCTTCAAATCTTTATATATTTCTTTGAACCTTCATATTCTTCTTCAGACCTTCATATTTCCTAGATTATAATGGCAAAAACCTCCAAGTTTATGCCTCAGCAGGCTGCTCCTTCATCTTCCTACCCGGCCGTAGATGCCAAGGTGGCCGTTCCCGAAGTAGCTTAGGATCGGAGCCCCCCATGAAGAGCTTCATACCCGGGGGATGCTCTATTGGGAGCGACTTCATTGTCGAGAAGACCTCTAGTCAACAAGATCGAGGTGAGGGAGCATGGAGATACATATGCTCCGTCACTGAAGAAGCCCTACCCATAGTCCAAGCGGACTGTAAATGGGAGGGTAAGGATGTGGCCGTCCCCGGGCCCAGTGACGATATTACTACTCACGTGAAGGGGTATTTGAGTGTTTACACTTACCTTTTCATGCTCGCCCCAGTGTTCCGCATAGTCCTTGTTTTTTGCAAAAGGTACGAGGTGTGCTTTGGGCAAATTCACCCGTCCTTTTGGAGGATCGTGATCCTCTTACGCCATTTAGTGAACAATACCATAGCCCTTCGGTTCACCCTCGACCATCTACTCTGCCTATACAGTCCCCAAATCTTCCGAGAGGGACTGATCAAGCTCATTCGCCAAGCAAGCAACGCTCATTTCTCGAGCATCGACGAGGACTGAGACTGAGGATGGCAGGGGAGGTACATTTGGGTGAAAATCGAAGACCTGATCCCTCCCGATTTTCTGCCGTTCCGTGAGGAGTGAAACGCATCTCGTTAGTATTGTCTTTCTTGAGTATTCAATTTTTTATATTTTTTATTCTTTTTCTAATTGCCTGTGTTTGTGGTCGTTTAGCTGTTGCCCAAGTTCCTATTGCAATTCTCCGATTCAAGGAGTGGATTGAGGGGATCTGCAAGCAGATGCCGTACTCCGAGCATGGCGCAAGCTTTCAAAGGGAAAATGGGAGGCCCGTTCTCATGGTAAGGTTCTTTCTTGAATAATTACCACCATGCTCTTAACTCATAGTGCTAACCCTTTCTCTTTTCTTACGGGTTTGCCTAAGACCACCGAACATAGACCGTTCGACGAGGATAAGGATTCTTCCTCGCTCGCCGAACCCTCCGATTCGGGGCAACCCGGGATTGCCGCAAAGTAGGAGAAGAAGAAGAAGAAAAAAAAGTCCTCGGGTTCCCCCGAAGCCGAGGCATAGAAGAAGAAGGTGGATCCGAGTCTGGAAGCCGAAAAAGAGCACCAAGTCTAAGGTACTAGACTCCGACTCTCTCTACCGGCTCAGGGACGAGCCCAAAGACGATGACCTCTTTATTGCGCATGGGTCAACCCTTAATGAAGGGGAGCAGGTGATGACCGAGAAAAATGACTATGAGGTCGATCCCCTTCTAACCCGGGAGCCAGAGGGAGAGACGGAGGCTGCGACCCCCCAGGAAGCTGCTCCTGTTCCGAAGGAGGCAGCCGATGTCATTAATATCGTGGAGACACCTTCCTATTCGGAGTCCATGCTCGAAGAGGCTCATGTGGGCAAAGAGAAGTCAAGCGAGGTGGCGCAGGGCCAGACGACTCCCTTATCATGTTCTTCAATGGCATGGATATGGCCGCACTAGAAGACTTTCCCTGGTTTAGTCGATGCGCTATCGGGAGCGGGCGGGCCGAGTTCGAGCCCAAAACTAGTGAAGCAATTCCTTGCTCCAAGCATGGACCCCGAGTGCAAGAGAACAATCGTTCTTACAATCCCGGAGGATGCCCGGGTCCTGTGTGCTCCGGTAGGCGTAGCCAGCTACCTTCAATGCCTGGTGACTGAGGAGGACCAGGCAAAGATGAACGAGGTGGACAGAGGCTCTTCAACGAGGCGCGAAAGGCGTTGAACCGGGTATGGCATCAGCCCTTTGTAGCCCTTTCTGAATCTCACTTTGGTTTTTTATGTCCTTTACTAACTTTATTGTTTTTCAAGCTTCAGTGCTTTACCATTAATGCTTCCTCCGGTACCTCTTGGAGATTAGCCAGCTTGAGTTCGAGATCAAAGAGTAGGTCCGAAAGAAGGACATGTACATGGCTCTTAATGAGCAGCAGGACGAGGCCCTCAAAGACATCCCGATTCTTCGGGCCGAGCTGGAGAAAGCTCAGAAGGAGGCCTCGACCCTGAAGCGGGAACACGACGACCTGGTTAAGAAGGTAAAGATCTTTGAGGCAAAAAACGAGCAGCTAGTCGTGGTGAATAACAACACAACTTCACAGGTCCAAGAGAAGATAAACCTGATCGACCAGCTTCGGGTTGAGATGGATGAGGTCAAAGCCACAACCGAAGTATGGAAGGGCAAGATGGACCTGCTGGCTTCGGAGAAGGAAGCTGCGAAAGCGGAACTGGCATCAGTCAAGAACCAACCTCGGGTGGCGAAGGACAAATCCGATAAGTGGTCTCGGCTAAGTGATGATCTTCGGGCACAACTGAGCTCGGCCGTCATGAAATGGGATGCTCTCGGACAAGAATATGATGCCCTGAGGTTCAAATTGGATGCAACCTCTGCTAATGCATAGGAAATGGTGGCCAGTATAAGGCTGATGTTGAGGTAGCTGAGACCCGCTTAAAGACGAAGACTGAGTACACAAAGCGGCTATCCCGGAGAGAGACCTCGAAGAGATCTATAATTTTGACCTATCGGCCGAGATTGAAGAAGCTAGGAGGCTTGAGGCGAAGGAGCTCTACAAGCATGAGGGTCCCGAAGGCTCCGAGGGTTCCGAGGGCTTCGACGGTTCTGGCGACGAGTCGGTCCCCGGTGAAGACGAGTCGTAGATACCTTAGTATTTTTCTAGTTTTTCCGTATGCATTTTTTTTTGTTTATTTTGAGGCCGTTCTATCGGGCCTTTGTAAAAATATTTTGGAGTATATATACAATTTTCTCCTTTCTGGCTATACAGTGTCTTTACTTTTCCAGCATCTACTTGCAATTTCTATTTGCGTATTGTTTTTGATGCCTTAGCATAAAATCAGGTGTAGTTTTAGAGCATCCATTTTCCGGAGGTTCGAATGGAGTCCGACTTTGATGCAACTTTGGTTTACTTGTGGCTTCGAACCCTAGGTGAGACCGAAGGTTTCTAAGATGCTTAAGTGTTTTTAGACGATGTTTTTGTACAGGGTAACCTTTTAGTAGGTTTCGAATTTTGATCAGGGTCTTACTTTCTGGTTACGGACTTCGGACGTCTCTGAGCCGTTTTTAGGGTAGCCGTAGCCTCTTATATTCGGGCATCGCCTAGTAGGTTTGGTACCTCCAGGATTCGGTAGCCCAGGTCGTCCAATTTTTCATCGGGCGACAGTCACCGAGTAGGGGTAGCCCGTGAGCTTGACAGTCCTCGAGCAGGGGTAGATCGTGGGCTTTAAGATTCGAGATCGAAGAAGCAACATGCACAGTAATAAAGTGTAAGGAAAGTAAAAATTTCTTTCATTGCTTAGTATGCAAGGTACATGATCAAAAGCGCATAAAAACTTGTGCCATGGCTAGAGTAGACTATGTGGGCACGGTTCATACGACTATTTGACCCTTAAAATGAATCCTAACCACCAAGACTTAGCTTTTAGCACATAAAAGTTTCTTTTTTCCTTGCTAAAGATCTTAATCCGAGGGTAATGGCCCCTAGTATTCCAGGTCGAACTCGTGAGGGCTCGGGTTTGTTGACCTGAAGCAAACGGTCATTGATTCTAGTTTGAAATCGGTCTTCAAATATAAGGTAGCACGTTTTACTGTTGTCTCGTTAAAAACCTTGCCGAAAAACCCACGTCGGGACAAAATCGGTTCAAGGAAAAAAGAGTGCAACACGTGCTTTCAAACCTAATAGCCACATCTATCCTTGACTGATTACCTACATACGTTAGTCCGATTTATAACATGATTAAGATGTAATTGAGTTTGTACCTTAGCAGTAGTACCACTTTAAGTGTGTCACGTTCCAGTTGTTTGGTAGTTGTACGCTGTTCCCGCTTCGAGTTTATATGAGCCTTTGCCAGTTATTCCGACAACTCGATATGGTCATTCCCAGTAATGTTACCTTTCTCACCAAGTCCCCGACTTGAAAGTGTCGGAGGCTGGTTCTTCGGTTGTAATATATTTCTATTCGCTACTTCTGGGCGGCTAATCGAACCAGGGCGGCCTCCCTCATTTTGTCCAGTAGTTCCAAACTCGTGATCATGGCCTCGTCATTTGGCTCTTCGGTCGCATACTGGAAATTGAGGCTCAGTTCTCCCACATCTACTGCTATTAAGGCTTCAGCTCCTTAGATTAATGAAAACGCGGTGGCCCCGTTGCTCGATTTTTTGAAGTCGTACGGTATGCCCACATGACTTCGGGCAGGAACTCCTTCCATTTTCCTTTCGAACCGGTCAACTTCTTTTTCAGGTTTTGAAGTATAGTCTTGTTCGTTGATTCTGCCTGCCTGTTCCCACTAGGATGATAAGGCGTCGATAGTATCTTCTTGATCTTGTGATCTTTGAAAAACTTACTCACCTTGTTGCCGATGAATTGTTTTCCATTGTCGCAAACAATCTCGACCGATATCCCAAATCGACATATTACATGGTCCTAAATAAAGTCAATGAGTTCTTTCTCTTGGACCTTTTTGAATGCCTGGGCCTCAACCCATTTGGAAAAATAATCGGTCATGAATAGTATGAATTGAGCTTTAACGGGTGCCCATGGCAGGGGAGTGACGATGTCCATTCCCCTCTTCATAAATGGCCACGGGGACAAGACCGAGTGGAGCATTTCTCCATGTTGATGGATCATTGGGGTGTATCTTTGTCACTCATCACATTTCCGAAGTCCTTTGCATCCTTTTCCATTTTGGTCTAGCAGTAGTCGGCCCTAATCAGTTTCCGAACCAAGGATTCTTCCTCCAAATGGTTCTTGCAAGTTCCTTCGTGAACTTCTCTCATGGCGTATTCGGTCTCTCCTAGTCCTAAGCATCTGGCTAGTGGGCCAAAGAAGGTCCTCTTGAACAATGCCTTTTCGACTAAGCTAAATCTGGCAGCTTTGGTGCGCAGGGCTCTTGATTCTTTGGGATCTGAAGGCAATTTTCTGGTCTTCAAGTAGTCTTTGTATTTGTTTCTCTAATCCCAAGTTAAACTCGTTGAGTTCACTTTGGCGTGGCCTTCTTCTATCACCGAGTTTATTAGCTGCACTACTGCCTTCGAACTGAATTCATCAGAATCGACCGACGACCCCAACTTAGCCAGTGCATCGGCCTCACTGTTTTTATCTCGGGGTACATGCTGCAGGGTCCACTCCCTGAATTGATGTAGGGTTACCTGTAATTTGTCCAAGTACCTTCGCATCCATTCTTCTTTTACTTCGAACGTTCCATTAACTTGATTTACCACGAGGAGAGAGTCGCACTTAGCTTCGATCACCTCGGCTCTAAGGCTTTTAGCCAATTCTATACTTGCAATCACAGTTCTAATAGATTGCCTAATTACATTTTTCCTAGGTGGTTTCAATACGATACCGAGCCCGGACCCTTTCACATTCGAGGCACCCTCCGTGAAAAGGGTCCAGATTCTTGAAGTGTTCCCCGAAGTTAACAATAATTCCCTTTCGACTTCGGGTATTAAGGCCGGCGTAAAGTCGACCACTAAGTCTGCCAAAGTTTGAGATTTTATGGCGATTCGGGGTTGATGCTCGATATCGTATTCGCTAATTTCCACGGCCCATTTGGCCAATCGCCCCGAGAGCTCAAGCTTGTGCATGATATTCCTTAGCGGGTAAGAGGTCACGACACATATGGAGTGGTATTGAAAGTACAACTTTAGCTTCCTGGAGGTGCTTAGCAAAGCGAGCTCCAATTTTTCCAGGTGAGGATACCTTGATTCAGCCTCGCTTAGAGTTCTACTCACATAGTAAATAGGGAATTGCGTACCTTCTTCCTCCCGGACTAAGCCTCCACTTATCGCCACCTCGGAAACCGCCAAGTAGAGGTACAACTATCCGTCTGCCTTCAGAATGTGTAGTAAGAGGGGACTCGATAGGTACCCTTTGAGTTCCTCCAAATCTTGTTGGAATTATGTGGTCCAGGAAAAGTTGTTCTTCTTCTTTAGTAGTGAGAAGAATCGATGGCCCTTGTCCGAGGACCTCGAGATGAACCAGCCCAAGGCAGCTATACGCCCGGTCAATCTTTGACTGGCCTTGACGTTGTCCACCATGTTGATGTCCTCTATGGCCTTGATTTTGTCGGGGCCGATCTCGATCCCTCAATTGGATACCATGAACCTGAGGAATTTTCCCATCCGACCCCGAATGCGCACTTCTCCGAGTTTAGTTTCATATTGTATTTCTTCAGTATGTCGAAGGTCTCCTGCAAATGTTTCAAATGGTCCTCTGCTCGCAGGGACTTGACCAACATATCGTCAATATAAACTTCCATTGATTTTTCTATCTATTCTTCGAACATCCAGTTTACTAGGTGTTGATAGGTGGCACCGGCGTTCTTTAATCCAAACTCCATTACATTATAATAGTAGGTTATGAATTTAGTGATGAAATAAGTCTTTTCTTGATCGTTTGGGTCCATCCGGTTTTGGTTGTACTCGGAATATCCATCGAGAAAGATGAGTATTTCATGCTTGGCCGCCTCGTCGATCATCCAATCGATGTTTGGCAATGGGAAAGAATCCTTAGGGCATGTTTGTTTAGATCTTTGTAATCTACACACATTCTTAGCTTATTCCCGTTTTAGGCACTACCACTATGTTAACTAACCAATCTGGGTATTTAACTTCCCGGATGGATCCTATTTTAAGAAGTTTGGATACCTTATCCTTGATGAACGCATGCTTGATCTCAGAATGTGTCCTCCTCTTCTGCTTAACCGGATGAACTTCAAGTCCAGACTCAGCTTATGAGTGGTTACCTCCGGTGGGATCCTTGTCATTTCAAGATGGGACCAAACGAAACAATCTATGTTAGCTTTACGAAAATCAATAAGTTTTTTCCTGAGCTAGGGGGTTAATCTCGTGCCTAGGTATACCTTTTGATCCGGTAGGTGTTCAATTAATATGACTTGTTCCAACTCTTCGACCATCGATTTGGTGGCGTCGCTGTCATCAGGAGCTATGAACGATCTCAAGACTCCATAATAATCCTCCTCGTCTACTCCTCGTTCCTTCGCCGAGGCCGGCATCAGCGATTGCTATTTAATTTCTTTCTTTCTGGCCGGCTCCGTGTTCCTTGATGTCGAAACCGCATGCACTGGGATTACTTCGTTGACAATGAACATCTCCTTTGCGACCGACTGTTCTCCATCTTGACTCCTCCCGTTGTGGGGAATTTCAATGCTTGGTGCAAAGTCGAGGGTACAACCCTCATGTTGTGAACCCACGACCTTCCGAATAGAGCGCTATATCTCATGTCCCCTTCGATCACGTAGAATTTTGTTTCTTGGATCGTCCCTGCGGTGTTTACTAGCAAGGTTGTCTCCCCTTCACATGCCATGTTAAACTCGTTCAACACCTAGATTGCCTTGCACGATTTGGTCCTGTAACCCCAATTGCTCTACGACCCTTGATATAATGATGTTGGCCGAGCTACCTGGATCAATCAACACATGTTTAGCATGAGACTGATTGATAAGTACGGATATTACCAGAGCATCATTGTGAGATTGCACGATGCCCTCGGCATCCTCGTCGCTGAACAAAATGGTTCCCTCCGGGATGTAATCTCGGGTGCGCTTTCCCCTTGTGATAGATACATTAGTGCGCTTTATCATTGGTCATTGAGAGACATCGACCCCTCCGATGATCATGTTGATGACGTGCTGAGGCTCCTCTTGTTCGACTTGTTTGTTGGTGTCCCTGTTCTAGAAATAGTTTTTGGCTTGATCACTCAGAAATTCTTGGAGGTGCCCGTTGATGAATAACCGGGCTACTTCTTCTCTCAACTGCCGGCAATCCTCGGTCATGTGACCATGAGTACCATGATACTTACATATTAAGTTAGGGTATCTTTGAGTATGGTCAGACTGCAATGGTCAGGGCCACTTGGTTTCTTTGATGCGTCCAATGGCTTACACGATGCTGGCGGCATCAACTTTGAAGTTATACTTTGATAATCTCGGTGCTTCCCTACTCCCGAGCGGCCTTTCGAAATCATTTTTGCTCATCAGGCCAGCTATTGGGCCCTCGATCGCCTCTCTTCTCCTTCCTTGTAGGGTGATGCCCAGAACCATTTCCCCTTCGGTCTGCGATGTATGGTTGGTACCAATCCCGGACCGGCCTTGGCTTATGATCCACGGCTCTCTTAGACCTGTCGTCGGCCATGATGGTATAAATAGACCAAGAAGGAGCTCGGAGTTGGTCGTCCTCGACCCTGATCTTTGATTGGTACCGGTTGTGGACGACGGCCCAGGTCACCGCCGGGTACTCTACGAAATTTTTGTTAGCTGTTGAGAGGCCAAGGAGCTTCGGGGGTTAAGCCCCTGAGTGAATGCCTGAACGGCCCAATCATCTGCAACCGGAGGCATGTCCATCCGTTCCATCTGGAACCTTGACACGAACTCCCTGAGCATCTCATTGTCTCTTTGTTTAACCTTGAAAAGGTCTGACTTTCTGGTCTCGACCTTGATGGCCCCGGCATGGGCTTTTACGAAAGCATCTACAAGCATAGCAAATGAGTCAATGAAATTTGGGGTAAGTTGTGATACCATATCATTACTCCTTTGGACAAAGTCTTCCCAAACTTCTTTAGTAACACTGACTCGATTTCATCGTCTTCCAAGTCGTTCCCCTTGATTGCGGATGTATAGGAGGTCACATGCTCATTTGGATCCGTGGTTCTGTTATATTTGGGGATATCGGGCATACTAAACCTCTTTTGGATCAGCTTTGGTGCCGCGCTTAGAGGAAAAGGCTTCTGGATAAATGTCTTGGAATCCGGCCCCTTCAATATCGAGGGTTCTCCCGGGATTTGAGCGGCCCTGGAATTGTATGTTTCCACCTTCTTATCATTAGCCTCAATTTTCTTCTCACTTGAATCTACCCGCTTCGTTAACGTTTCAAGCATTTTCATTATCTCAGGATTGACCCCGGGCTCGGCTTCACCCGGTCTCTCAGTGATTTGTTCGTTTCTTCGGGTGCTTTCCAAGGATTGTTCGGGCTCGACCTTGTTGGAGGCGTGGCTTTGATTCTGCAGCTGCGCTATTGCCGCCTGTTGAGCCTGCAACGTTTCGAAGATTAGCCGTAGGCTTACCCCATCACCTTCGCGTTCGGGCGCTTCTCGAGCTGTTGGTCGGGGTCCCCTGCGAACGCTGTTTTCGGGATCAGTTGGCAAATTGACATGGCCACCTGTGAGTTAGCATTGATCAGATCAGCAACTGGGACACCATTGGGATCAACGTCAACGTTCAAGTGGGCAGACTGAGAATTCGACATTTTTGAGCTGGCATGAAATTAAGACTTTAAAGAACAAGCATAAAATAGGGTATGTTATGGAGATTCGTATCAAATTACCACTATTATCCTTAGCCCCATAGTGGACGCCAAACTTGTTACCCTTAAATCGGATAACAATTAAATTTGTATGCAATTTTAAGAATACGTGATTTGATTCAATACAAACAATTAATTATATTAGATAAATGAATTTAAGACGAATTAAAATATCAAACCAACTGTGACGTTGTGGCCAAGCCTGAACTTGGATCAAACAATAACCTCGTCATCCTTGGTTCGAGCCCGAACGAAGAACGAAACAATTAAATAAGAACTTTAACAGTGGCAAAAAAGCAGAAAAATAAACTTAAATTGCTTTGATTTGCGTGTTATAATGTGTGTTACAAAAGAAAAACTTCTCCTTTATATAGTAGGAGAGTTTCATCCCTAGTATAAGTCTAAAAATAGTGAAAATCTTCCTTTCTCGTTGATTACTGATCCGTAACCGACATCGAGCGAGATTTGCGCCGTGATATCCGATTAGGTGCGAATATTACGGCCCTCTATCCATCGTGTATAACCGTTTACCATGTTTTCCGAGGTCTTAGAACTCGTTTTGGGTCCGAGGCGCGTCGCTTTATCAGCCCGATGGTGAGCACGTCGTTCACCTTTCATGGATCTCGATACAAAAGGTTCCAGCCTCGATTCCAATCTCGTGCGTCCATGATCTTCTTCCGTTTTCTTCAACGAAAATCGGGGTATGCATTACTCTCGATTTCACCCATATACAAATATGTTCATTCCTATTAAAAGTTTTCCTACAAATCCAACATAGAACTTCTTCAAAATAGGATGTCATCGTAGAGAGAATCCACACGAGCTTAGACCGAGAGTCCAATCATTGGTCTCTTTGAGAAGCAAGGGTAAAGGGCTATAAAAAGAGAAAGTAAAGAGAGATAGGTTCTGCAGGAGTTACATTTGTGAATAATTTATATCTTTGTCTATATGAGTGTGTTTTTACTTTATGATTTCAGTCGTGAGTTTTTCACATCATTCGTTTCCTGCTTCGTTCTTCTCTTCACTATCTTCATCACCGTTTACTATTTTACTTTCTTGTTTTCTTCCGTTCATTGAGCTAAACAAATTATCACATTAGAATCAATTAAGAATAAATAAAATAAGAACAAAAAAAATTCTTAACAAAGTTAAGAAAAGAACTAGTAAGAAAGAAAAAGCATTTAAAAATGAAAAAAGAAAAAAAGCTAGATAAGAAAGAAACGAAGGAAGGAAAAGGTATTAAAGGTGCAACACAAGAATTGCAAAAATCGTACACATGCCTAGATCATAGTGTGTTGTTTGGCGTTGATATATGTATAAATAAAAAAAGCTTAAAGAATACATTTCACATTCCAAATGAATATCACATTCATTATACATTAAATTCATAAGAAATGGAGTGACCGTTGGTTGTACATATTCATTAAATAAAAAAGAAATGTGCAAAAATGAAAAGAAAGCAATATCTGAACTCATTCGGATCGGTAGGTAAGTCAACAGTGAATTTCCAACTTAATCATTCATTTTTAACTTTTAAAATTAGAAATTTCATTAAGTAAATCGAATTAAATCTAAAAACCGTGAAAATATACTTCTTCCTTACCAAGTCACAGAGTATAAATAAGACATAAAGTGAAGTGATAATAATATTAGGTGCAATTGTGAATATCCATTAGAACCCCCAAAACACGGTGTCACATGTGCATGAGCAATCTACTAGAATATACAAAATCACTATAGCTACTGTCTGAAATAAAATAGACAGAACGATAAACATGACAAGAAGTAGACTACGGGTATTGCTAATCGAAACAAGGAGAGCAGCTCACCACTAATTTCCCGAATAGTGCATCTAGGTGCCCGAATGACCAACTGAAGTGTAGTATAAGTGCGTAAATCAACGCGTACCTAATAAGTATCTATTTAAACTCGAGGAAGTATTGACGAGGGGTCGACTTTGACACTTACTAATGGTCAAACAATAATGTATATAAAGTAGACAGATATAAACACAAAAAGTAGCAACAAGACAAATAAATATCAATAATAAATTTCCAAACAAGGATTATTACCAAATCATGAACTACCATAACCTGCCTCGAAGGCACATGACCAATTGATACCAATACCAAATAAGATCTCAAGTATTACACACGAGTTTGCCGAGGTGAACAGCCCGATCCCATAAGAATAGTGTTACATAATACTGCCGAGGCGAACGACCCGATCCCATAAGAATAACTCACAATACTGCCAATACCAACGACCCGATCCCATAAGAGAAATTTACAACACTGACGAGACGATCGACGCAATCCCATAAGAATAATTTGCAAACGTGCCGAGGCAAACAACCTGATCCCATAAGAGTAGAGAAAGTCTCTTACTCGCGAAGATACATACGAGTCGAGAAGATACTGAATTACCGTTCATCAAATATTTCATAAAGTGCAAAGTAAGAGACTCTGTTAATATATTTATTCTAGTCTCAATCTCAATTATAAATTTAAATAATCAAGCAAACAAGTTTAATTCAAATAGTATATTTAAAGCATGGTGTGGATCATAATCTACCCGGACATAAACATAAATCTAGCTGTGCATGGACTCTCGTCACTTTGTATATACGTAGCACTCATAACAAGTAGCACACAACAATTAAAATACCTACGTGAATAATTTTCTCTTACATGATTAGGCAAGAGACTTACCTCACTTTCAAGCCCACTACTCGGCTCTCAAACATCACTAGTTGCCTTAAACCGATGCCGAGCAACCCGAAACATATGATGCTTGATGAAAATACCCCTCCAAGGATATCCAAAATCGTCAAAGCCAAATAAAAAATGGAAAAAAATGAGTCTAGGTCCCAAATTAAAACATGTTTTGCCTAGGGATCCTTAATCGCTATCACGAAAATCAGCTCTGCCATCTACCCAAAACCTTCATTGTGATCGCAATACCAAGGTCACGTTCGCGTTGCTCACAGTTCTCAGCCCTCCACGTTCGTTGTCCTAGAGCCACGTTCACGAAGGCTTATGCCTGACTTTCCCATAAATCCCTCCTACGCGATCGCGATTGCCTCCTTGCGGTCGCGAAGACCGGCAGCTTCCCCTGGACCAAACCTCTAACCCATCGCATTCGCGCCTTTAGCCTCGCGAACGCGAAGTACTGCCAAGCCACAAGTGGTGATTGCGATGCCCTATCCGCGATCGTGTAGCACAAAAACTCCCCAGCCTCGCACAACATTCCGCGATCATGAGACCGTCTCCACGATCGCGATTCACACCAAACATTGTAAATTTTGCCAGCAAGTCTATAAACATAATGAGGACCTACTCGAAGTCCCGCAACACATAAAATAACATCGAAATCAAAAATTGCACCTCAAAATCAAATAAGTCAAACTTCTAAACTTTAAACTTCTTCCAACTAACTCCGAACACGACGGATCATACTTAGACAATTCAGAATGACACCAAATTTTACGCACAAGTTACAAATCACTATACAAATTCCAAACGGACATCGGTAACACCAAAGTCTACTTCGAATAAAACTTAGAAATCTCAAAATCCTTCAAGACGCCAACTTTTATGGATAAGCGCCGAAACGCTCCTGGTCCACCCCAAACTCGGCTAGAGCGTATGCCTAAAGCTAAAATTATCATACGAACCTGTTGAAACCTTCAAATTCCGATTTCGAGGTCGTTTATTTAAAATGTTGACTCAAGTAAAACTTGGCCACCTTAGGCCACCATAATAGAACTAAGTGTTCTGAATTCAACTCGAACCCTTCCAAAACCAAACCAACCGTCCCTGCAAGTCATAAAATAGAAAAAGCATATACAGAATGTCTTAAATAAAAAAACAGAGATTTCGAAAGCAAAATGATTGGTTGGATCGTTGCATTCTTGTCCACTCACTACTAGAAAACAGCATTTTTGCGACCAAAAATTAGCGACCAGCGTTGGTCTGCCGAAAAAAGTGACCAACATTGGTCACAAAACTACTTAAAAATAATTTAAAAAAATTAAAGCAATAAGCGACCAATGTTGGTCGCTAATTGGTCGCTAAATTCGTCAACATGTTGACCGGACTGGTCAGACCAATCTGGTCAAAGAAATTTCAAAATTTGCGATCAAAGTTGGTCGCAAAAGTGGACCCACGTTTAGATTTTGCGACCAACGTTGGTCGCAATATGACGGGTAACATTTGGGCAAATTTAGCGACCAACGTTGGTCGCTTATGTGGAAAATAAAAAAAAATCCTATTTGCAAATGGCGACCAACATTGGTCGCAAAATGCAAAGTATAAACATTTGCGACCAATGTTGGTCGCTAATTAAAGAGAAATTTTATGGGAAGATAAGCGACCAACGTTGGTCGCTTATCTGGAAAATTTAAATAAATCAGATTTTATTTTAGCGACCAACTTTGGTCGCTTCCGTGTCAACATTTTACCAAAATTAAACTCACTTTTATATTTACTGCATGTCTAAATAATATAAATGTAAGTCATTAACGCTTTTGTAATACAAGGGATTAATATGCAGTTAAGTGTACTACGGAGCGTGCGTGCAATACATTTAGTATATATATACTATAC
>MCJB01048875.1:0-36411 GCA_002018475.1 Nicotiana obtusifolia
ATGTAGATAATTTGATTAAAGAAACCAAGGTTATGTCCCCATTAATGAAGTGTAATGCCACCGGTGTTAATATGATATATTTCTAATGGAAGGTCCTTTTGATATGCTAATGATATCTAAATGACTACCCAATATTTTTCAATAGTTAGGTAGTATTTCCTCTTTATGATTTTTCTAAATATAAAAGAGTTACAATTAAGAACAATCAATTTATGCCAAATAAAACTCACTTATTCCTAAGCAATTTTATTAAACAAGGTTTAAAGCCTTGAGTCTTTGGTATTTACTTCTACCAAATTCTACCCCACTTTCCCAAGCAAAGCAGAATTTAATGGCACTTGTTAATGTTTGCAACCACCAACAATAAATGAAGAATGAGAATTAAATAAATATCAACCAACCATTATATATATATTCAATGTTAAACACCCATTAACATAACACCCATTTAGGGTCCACAACCTTAGTATTTAAAGTTAGCTACTCATACTAAAATACAAAAGCAAGAGAATATTAAATGCCATAAATCTTACAAAGTGAAAGATTCTTGACCCAAAAGCTTCCAAAAGAGAGGAATATTAATGCCTTGTATTGTAGTTTTAAAGTCAGACAAGATTTAGCCCACAAAACCCAATAAATCTATTTATAGAGGGCCAAAAATCGGGACAAAAATCGAACAAAATTACCTTTTTAGGTTGAATATGCGATCGCAATTCTATCGCATAACAGACATGCGGTCCGCATTTTTGACATAGCCATCGCAGATTGTAACCCTAGTTTCGCCTTCACCACATTCATGGTTTGCGGTCCGCATTGTAGAAATGCGACCGCATCTTGCATCACATTTTCTTCCTTCAGTAGACTTCATGTTTAGTTTGCGGTTACTTCTGCAGCTCGCAAACAAGTTATGTGATCGCAGATGAGACCGCATTTTTTACGTTGAACTTTGCCCAGAAATCTGTTTTAATCTGCGATCTCGGTGTGAAATATGCGGCTCGCATGTGGGTTTTGCGATAACATATCCATATTTACGATGCCTTTTTGCTCTTTTCTTGTCTTTTTGTGGCTTTTTTAACTCTTTTCCATGCTCATAGGTCCTTACGCCTCATACACTGCAAAAATACTAAATTTACATAAGTACAAAGGGAATTGCATTTAAAACAAGCTAAAATCTAAGCAATTAGTATCAAATGTGCCGAAATTCTCCGGCATATCAGATTTTCATCTACAAATATTGGGTAAGTGATTCTAGTTTATTTCTAATCATATTCCATCGATATACCTTAGATTTTAACATCAAAATCATGTGAATCAAAGTGAAAATTTGTGAAACTTTGTCAAGTTGTTGAAAAATAAAAATTTGAGTTTTGGGAGTCGATTTGGACTCGGATTTTGAAACTAATCACACATATATGAACTCGTGGGGTCATGGGTAGTCGGAATCTTCCATTCGACCCGAGTTTTGACCGGATGGGTCCCGGGTTGGCTTTTGTTGAATTTTGAGCAATTGTGTAAAGATCATAGATTTAACTATGGGAATTTATTTCTCTTGCATTATTTGATGTTAATAAGTCGATTTTGGTTAGATTTGTGCTGAGCGGAGATGAATTATAAAGGAAAACCTATTTTTTAGAATTAATTGAAGGCTTTTGAGGTAAGTATCTTGCCTAACATTGTGTGAGGGTTCTACCCCGTAGGAATTGGTTTGTTTGCACTATTTGAACGACGTGAAAGACGTGTACATGAGGTGACGGGTGTTTACATGATTTATATGTGGAAATTTGATCGGCTTAGACTCTTAGGTTCTTATGTACATTAAAATGAAGTTGTCTTATCATGTTAAATCCTCCATTGCTAAATTTACCCTTATGTGTTTTATTTGAAGTTGATTGGTTCATGGTCTACCCTTTATTGCCAAACATACTCTCATATGCCTAAATTAATGTTGTTGCCTCTTTTATTGACATGTTATCTCTTTAGAAGTTGATTATCCTTAATTGAAGTTATTGTTATCTTTTCCTTAGTTGGTTATCCTTAATTGAAATTATTTTTATATTTTTGGTAGTTGAATACCCTTAGTTGAAGTCATTGCTACATGTTATCTCTGAATCATTGTTACATGTTATCTCTCCTATTATTGAGTTACTCTTATTTGATAGTGTTGTTACACACTATCTCTCTCATTGTTGAGTTATTTTTGTTGAAACTATTGTTACTTGTCATGTCTTTCATAGTGAGCTTATTCTTCCGTTTCTTTGTATTTTGTAATTCTTGTGTTGATTTACTTGCCGTACTCTCATGTAATTGTTGTTGTTGTTGTTGTTATACTTAGTGTTGTTGAGCCGAGGGCTATGTGTGGTTGTGGTATTGAAATTCTTTTAAGGAAATGTTGTGGCATATGGGCACATGTGATACGAGTTGTTATATTGTATTGTTATGTTTTTGGCACACGTGATATGGTTGAGAGGATTGTCGGGGTGTCCACACGTGAGTTTTCCGTGCTATTGTTATTGATAATTGCACATGCGGCGTGACAATGCGGGCTATATATTTGTGGGTTTGCGCATGTAACGAGACAAGGCGGAAATATTATTATGCGCGTGCAGCGAGACAAAGCGGGCATTTACTTTATTGTTGCCACGTAGCGAGACAAGGGGGCTATGTCAAGAATAACTTGTGATGACTTGCGATGACCTTGGGGCATTGTTATTGATGATATTGTGTAGTGGTATGCCTATCTTGTGTGAGTTATGCATTTTATGTCTCGTTGTGTTGTTTCCTATGTGTCATTCGTTGTCTCTGCTCTTACTTGTTGACTTTAGTTGTGATAGAACATTTGCACAAGCATACACATAATTAATCGCTCATATTAGTTTAAGAAGATGAATCCTGACGTTTATTGATCATTTACATGTATTCTCATTTACTTGCCTTCAGTGTGAGAATTGTACTATTGGCACGTGAGTGGTCCTTGCGGTCATGAGTTATTGTTATTGTTGGCACCTGAGTTATATGTGCGGTTATGAGCTAGTTTCACTCCCTTAGCACGTGAGTTGTCCGTGCAGATATGAGGTATTAATGGTATTGGCACGTGAGTTGTCCGTGCAACACATGAGTTGTTTGTGCGGTTGTGATTGTAATGTGGGTACAAGATGCCAAGTGGTGAGGTTTTTGTGAGTTGGGACCCGTGAATTGTGATTATGAGGTGTGGTACCTCGGAATAATTATTAAATAAATCTTGTGTGAAAGCGACTGTTCCTATTGAATTGTTACTTATTTTTTGTTACTTGGTTTCACCGGACCTTGTCAATATTTAGTTTACTCTACGGCGTTATTATATGTTTGTCCCTTGTTGATAATCAATGGTTCTATTTTTCTATTGCAAGTATTGTTGTTGTTGTACCATGCTTAGCTTTATATTAATATTGTCCCTTGTTAGTTCACATTTATACTTGTACAGGTTATCATGTCTAGTAGGTGTCTTGACTGTTTCTCGTCACTACTCTACCGAGGTTAGTGTTGATACTTACTGGGTACCACTGTAGTGTACTCATGCTACACTTTATGCACATTCTTGTGCAGATCCAGGTACTTCAGAGTTCGTTGATCCAAGTACTATGTGCCTTCTTTTTAGTATTTTTTTTTTTTACTATTATACCATTGATTGCTTTAGTTTTATATATTATGTTTGCTTAGCTTTAGTTAATCATTTTTTCAGAGAAAGAAAGCTTTCATTAATCTAACTTAAAACAATTTTGGGAAGAACAAAATTGTCACACGTTTCTTGAATAAATTATGTATTGATCAGGTCCTTCATCCAATAGTTATTTTCTTGTCTTAATATTATTTATTTTATTGATAAATATTGTCGGATAATAATGATAGGGAAGAAGCTTGTACCTATTTTGAGGCCTAAATTAGCAAAACTCGTTGGAAGAGAGATAGTTTGTACTTTTCTGTAACAAGTTACAAGGTTTTAGAGGGTAATTTTGCATCTTTCTATAATGAGTTATGCAATAATTTTGCATTTTGATGTAAGAAAATTTTACATGGTGTAACTAATTTATACATCACATTTACCATGAATAAATACATTTTAAAATAATTATATTTTATAGCTAATATTTATATTTTATAGCAAAAGCACAATTTCAGTTTATTCTTCTAAACCTTCAATTTCTTCGGCTCCTTCTCCTCAGACTTCAATCTCTTCCATCACTCCTCCATCAACTCATCCAAGCTCATTTCCTCCTCCTCAACCTTAAAATTTCACTTTTCTTGAATCAATTCAATCTCTAATTCCATCATCGATGAAGTTTTGAAGCTCCACAGTTGAAACTTGGGTTTGGAAAATTCGTAACGACTCGGTCAGTCGTTTTATGTATTTGAGACCCGTTTCCCTATTTGATATTTCTCGAATGTGTGTTTTATTATTTTGTGATTTTCAGGGTCGATGGTTTGACTTCGGGAGGGTTCGGGAGTGATTTCGAACACTTAGTATCATTTGTGGAAGTTTAAGGTGTAAGAGTTGATCGAGGTTTGACTTTTGTGTAAACAACCTCATATTGGTGTTTTGATGGTTCTACTAGGTTCGTATGGTAGTTTTTGAGATAGGCGTATGTACAAATTTGAATTTGGGGGTCGCTGGGTTGATTTAACTCTATTTGGCGAAAGTTAAAAAATTGAAGGTTTTGAAGGTTCATAGGTTCAACTAGGAGTTAACTTTGAGGATATCGGGGTTGAATTGTTGTTCAAGGAGTCCGAATAGGTCTTTTATGTCATGTGAAACTTGTGTGCAAAAATTGAGGTTATTCCGAGTTGGTTAGACATGGTTCAGCATGATTTTTGAAAGCTAGAACATAACGACCCGATTGGTTGTTTTGTATATATGATCTCCGATTCCCCTTTTGATGCTTCACACATGTGTATTTGTGATTTTATGACTTGCGGGGTTGGTTAGTTTCGCTCCAAAAACGTTTCGGGTTGATTTGGACCTTTTGGTTCTAGGCTTAGGAGCCCAAGCTAAAAGTACTTACCAAAGCTTGACTTCTGTGAAAACGACCCCAGATGGTGTTTTGATGGCTTCGATAGGTTCGTATTGTGATTTTGGACCTGGGCGTATTCCCGGAATCAAATTCGGAGGTTCGTAGGTTGATTGTGTTGTCTTGCCGAAAGTTTGCAATTTGAGGTTCAAAAGTTCTTCCCAAGTTTGACCGTAGGTTGATTTTCGTCTATCAGGTTTAGAATTTAGTTTTGGGACTTGGAATAGATCTGTTATGCAATTCTTGTCTGCAAAATTTTGTATCATTTGGAGTTGATTAGATAGGATTCGGACGCTAGGTTGCAATTCTAGAGGTTGTACTTTTCTTTGAAAGTCATGTGTTTTGATGTCAGACTCGTAGTTTTAGATGTTATTTTTGTGTTTTGATAGTGCAAGTGAGTTCGTACGATATTTTTAGACTTGTGTGGATGTTTGGTTTGGAGCCCCGAGGGCTTGATGAGTTTCGGACGTGTTTCAGAAAGGTTTGAACTGAAAACAGTTTGTTGTGACTGGTGTGCTGGTGTGCTGGTGTGTCTGATGTCGCAATTGTGAACACCAGCATCGCAATTGCGACCTTATCAAGGGTGTCTCAACTGTCGCATTTGCGATGTCTGGGTCGCAATTGTGAAGTGGTACCTAGGCTGGGTAGGTTCGCATTTGCGACATTTTGGTCGCATTTGCGAGGGAAGCAGGCTTCGCAATTGCGAAGTCCATATTGCATTTCCGACGTCCCCCATAGTATGTCACTGACTCATTTGTGAGAAATTATTCTCAATTGCGATATCTTCAACTGAACAAATGGTTAAAAAGCCAGGATTTCATCTTATTTTCTCTCATTTTAAAACCCTAGACTCAGTTGAAGAGGGGATTTTCATCTTTAATCTTTGGGTAAGTGATTCTAATTAATTTCCAACTATATTTCATGATTATATCTTAGATTTAACATCAAATATATGAGAATCAAAGAGGAAATTTAGGGATTTTTTTCAAGGTTTTGAAAAATAAAAATTTGGGTTTTGAAAGTCGATTCGGACTCGGATTTGAAAACAAAACACATATATGGACTCGTGGAGTTATCGGTAGTCGAAATATACCTTAAAACCCTAGTTTTGACCGCGTGAGTCCGGAGTTGACTTTTGTTGACTTTTTAGAAAATGTGTAAAGATCATTGCATTATCTATTGTAATTGATTTCTCTTGCATTACTTGGTGTTATTAAGTAATTTTTGGTTAGATTTGAATTATGTGGAGGCAAACTTTATGGGATGGCGCTAGACCATGAGGGCGCCGAATGTCGCCACTAAGCAAGCCAACAGTGAACTATCCATTTAATTGTTCATTGTCTATTTTTAAAGGCATTGATTTTTATTTAATAAAGAACTAAGGGTAAAATGACGTAGTAATATAAAGCATAAAATAAATATAAGGGGGAAGTAGTGAAATTAATAGACAAAAATCATGATATATACTAGAAATTTCTAAAACTCGGTGTCACAAGTGCAAACTAGTAGAATATACAAAATCTCCTATACTATTGTCTGAAATAAGATAGGCACAAAAGTAAATAAAACAAGGAGGAGACTCTGGGTGCTGCAGAACAGTACATAGGAAGTAGCTCACCACTAAGTCTCTGGGTAGCGAGGATATGCGCTTGACTAGCCACCAGATGCACCTGCCTCAGATCCTGCACGATTAGTGCAGAAGTGTAGCGTGAGTACATAAACAACATGTACCTAGTAAGTATCTTGTCTAACCTCGAAGAAGTAATGATGAGGGGTCGACATTGACACTTGCTAGAGGTCAATAAATAAAGTATGGGAATCATAAATAGGCGTGAAATACAACAATAACAGTGGAATAAGAAACAGTAAATAATAATTTTTAAACATAATATCAATTTAAAATCTCCAACTATCACATGCCAAATCTTTAACGCATAAGAGCCACCAAGTAATTTTCAAGTCTCAGATCACGAAAGGACTATTAAGTATAATCGGACTCCGAGCAATATCACGCACGATTTATGCTGAGGTCATATGGCCCGACCCAGAATAGTGTGTACACTGCCGAGTGGCGACTGGCACGAATCATAGATACATCTAATATACTGCCGAGGCATTCGGCCTGATACATAGGCATAAGGAAACTCTACAAACTCCGACCAACGACTAGTACATAAGTGTAATACTCCAAGAAAGCATAATTTCCACTATCAATAAAGTATTCCGCCAAAACTCAAGGTAATGAAGCTCGGTCTCATGAAATCCTTTATCCAATTTTAATTATAAATTATAGTAATTAAGTTAACAAGTTGGGTACAAATAATAAAAGTAATGCATGGTAAAGTCGTAAGTCTACCCGGACATAAGCATGATTTTAGTTGCGTACGGACTCTCATCACATCGTGCGTACGTAGCACCCGAAATTATTAGAAAATAACCATTTAAAATACCTACGGGTGTAATTCCCTCTTATAAGGTTAGGCAAGATACTTACTTCATTTCCCATTCCACTTTCCAGTCCACAAATCACACTAAAAGCCTCACGTCGGTGCCGTTCAATCCGAAACTAGCCAAAGGTTGTACAAACGATTTAATATATGCTCAAAAGTTCATAATTTAACTATTAGAGTAATTACTCAACCCAATTTGGAAGGTTCCTAAAATTCACCCCTAGTCCGCCTTCCCATATTCCGGAAATTCTCTTAAATAAAAGTTATCCATAACCTCACGAACAAAAATATATAATTTCGACTCAATTCCTTAATCATTTACATGGTCTAATCTCATTTTTATCAAAACCTAGATTTTTCAACAAAATTCCAACAATTTCTATGTTAAAATCTACCCATAATCTATGTATTAAACACACATTGTGTAGAAAATACTTACCTCAAGATGCTAGGTGAAAATTCCTCTCTAAAAAGCTCCAAATTCGGCCAAGAGGTGTGTGTAATGAAAGAAATGGCCTAAGACCCGTTTTAAAATTAAAACACTGCTCAAGCATCCTTACTTCGCAGTCGCGAAAATGGCCTAGTGATCACGAAGGCAAGCTGCCAAGGACCCCTGAAAATGTGCTTCGTGAATGTGAAGAAGGAAACGCAAACGTGAAGGCTTCCTGACCAAAGCTTCGCGAATGCGGCCCCGCCTTCACGAACGCCAAGGGCAATTGGCTAGCTGGCACCCAAACCCAGTTTCTCCTACACGATCGTGGACCCAGGTATGGGAACATGATGATCAGTGGCTCAGAGCATCGTGATCGCGAGCTCCTTGTCGCGAATGCGTAGAACAAAGCCCCCCCCCCCCCCAAGTCCTTCATCACGAATGCGAGGGCCTCTCCACGTTTGCTCAAAAGGAAACCAGAACTAGTAACTTCAACAATTTTGGACTTAGCTGCAGGCGGTGTGAAACACACCCGAGCCTCCCAGGACCCCGTCCAACTGCACCAACAAGTCCATAAACATAATACGGACTTGCTCGAAACTCATAAAATAATATCAGAACTAAGAATCACACCCCAAAACCAAATTGATCAACTTATAAACTACAAACTTCCTCAACTAGCTCCGAACGCGTCAAGTCATACATAGACAATTCGAAATGACGTTAAATTCTGTGTACAAGTCATAAATCACCATACAGACTTATTCCAAGCTCAAAATCTTGAACGGACCTCGATAACACCAAATCCTACTTCAAACTAACATTAAAGAAATTAAAAACCTTCAATGGGCCAACTTTGAACATTAGGCGCCGAGACGCTCCTGGATCACCCGAAACTCGATCCGAACACACACCCAAGTCCAAAATTATCATACGAACATATTGGAACCATTAAATCCTGATTCGGAGGTTGTTTACTCAAAATATTGACTCAAGTCAAACTTGGCCATCATAAGCCACTAATAAGGAACTAAGTGTTTCGATTTCAACCGGAACTCTTCCAAACCAGAACCAACCATCCCCTCAAGTCATAAAATAGTAAAAGTACAAATACAGAGTCTTAATTAGGGTAACAAAAATCTAGAAATAAAAATGACCAGTCAGATTGTTACATTCTCCATCTCTTAAACAAATGTTTTTCCTCGAACGGGTCTAGAATTGTCACGCCCCGACCTCGGGGAGCGCTACCGGTGAGATACCCCAGTCAAGCGAGCATAAGCAATGCCTTCTACCTGAACTTACCCATGAATAAAGTGAAGGAGTATTCCATTAATTAGACAATGAGAAGACCACTTGAACAACACCATTTCATTACCATTAGTTACTTCATTTATAACTCCCAAAATACATTACACATTCATAGTTTGAAGTGGGACATGTGGTACAAATACAACATTTCTAGTTGGACTTTCCCAACACTAATATACAACCCACACTATGTCTACAGAGCCTCTAATTGATTCAAGAGAGTAATATGATGGTGACGGCAACAAGGCCCTGCTATACCTCAAAACATTATACATAAGAAACAAAAGATACAAGACCCCGAAATGAAATGGGGCTCACCTAGTCAGCTGAGGAGAGGGTGTACCGCTATCACTGATATATGCCGCCTGCTGTGGAACCAACTGCATCCATTAAAGATGCAGCGCTCCCGACAAAAGGGATGTTAGTACATATGAAATAGTACTAACAATACAATGAGAAAGAACATGGAACCAATAATAGCCTCAAACAATATAACAATGTCAAGTTAAGAGAAAGTTAAATTTCAAGTAAATAACAATGCTTTAGGTTGGGACATCTTTAGTACCGATATACCACCGTGTTATTAGCACGGAGTCCGATCGCGGCCCGATCAGCTAAGTCGTCTCACCCAAAGACATCCAATCACAACATCACCATCTGCGCGGTATAGTGTCTGATCTCAGCCCGATCGGCTAAGCCGCCTCACCACAATGTCGTGTGGGTCGGCATCACTTTCTGCTAGCAATCGTCTCATCCCATTTAGGGGAATAATATCAACACATCAATACGGGGGTTTTACCCCTCAATCACTCCTACCCTGGCACGTGTAATTTCAACCTACCCTTCCTCGGTGACTAAACGATACTCCAAAAACATTTATTATAAAAAAAAAAAGGAGTTATAGCTCATTTTATAGTCTTTCACTCATATTTTCATTTCATTGGCACTAGTGGGCACAATTGTAATTTCATTCTTGGCAAGTCGGCTGTATTTCATATTTCATACGCACTCCTTTCACTTTCAGACATCATCATGAATTATCAACAACAAGGAATTTCTAATCAAGACTTTAAGTACACATATAAGCAATAAGAGTCTTAAGCACATTGAGTTTTCTTCCACAATTTAGCATAATAAGTTGCAATTGAAACGTGATTGAAATCATAATATTCCGGCACATTGGTCACATTTGAATACATTCCCGATAGAGAACATAATATTATAGGAGCATTTGGCACACATTTTGTAGTATATATCTTTCAACATAAGCTTATTCGGAATAGTCAAATTTATAAGGAATAACTCGGAACATGAGAAGTAAAAGCTTGGCCCATCATACTTGAAACTTACGAGTATCGCAGGATTCGATTCTAAGGAAGAAGTTTAGCCAACATACCTCGCTTGAGCTTTCCTTAAATTACTACAATGTTCCGGAAATCCTAGCAACTTTAATCTATCAGAAAGACGACAAAATCGAACCATAATTAGGAAGAGGTTCATGGGTTCAGCTCATTTAAGATTTTCATCAAATACTATGTGTGAAACTTAGCTACAAGGTTCTTCTACATAATTTCCTTCACCCCACAACCAATTCAACACCAAGAGTTTGCCCCTATTAGTTCAATGACCTCCCCACCATCCTTATTAGTACATGCATGCATCAATAACAACTCCCATACCCAAGAATCACACTCCCCATTACCCAACTTCTGCCCAAACTCGAAATTGAAGACTAGGGTATGGAACCTTACCTCTTAGATGAAGACCTTGTGAGCTTTCCTTGTTGAATTTCAAGGCTTGAGCAAGAACTTGATGAACAAAGGGGGTTGGGGCTTCCTTATCTCTCTAAGATACTCCTCTCTCTCTAAAATAGTCGTTTAAACCAGCCTAAATGACTCCCAAAGTCATTTTATAAAAATGGGATCGGGTAAAATTTTCCAAACTTAAGCCTACGAAACAGGGTCTACGATCGCAGACTGGACGGCAAACAAAAATGGTCCAAAAACTGGGCATGCCTTGTAAGGTCTGCGGCCGTTACGCGGCCCACAGAATGGTTATGTGATCGCATAACACGCTGTGAAATCTCCCTCCGGAAATCTTCTTGCTCAAACTACGACAAATTGTGCAGCCCGAGAAATGGTTATGTGGTTGCATAATGGACAGCAATATGATCATCAAAAATTGGCTCAAGTTCTGTTGCATTATGCGGTCGATCTGTGGGCCGCAAAGAGGTTCTGCGGTTGCATAGTGGACCACAGAAATGCTATCTTCTGCAAAAATTTCTTTCAACTACCTGACGTGTTGTACAACCAAAAAGTCCGTACCGCAGCTCGCCACAAAGAATTTCTACAATCCTCAAACACATGAGCCTACCTCGGTGCCACGAAACCCCGGTTATATGTGAAATTTTACGGGGCCTTACAAGAATCATACCTAAAGTGTTGAATAAGTGTGGATATCTGCTCCGCATGTCCTCCTCGGCCTCCTAAGTCGCCTCCTCGACTGGTTGACCCCTACACTGGAACTTTACTGCAGAAATCGTTTTAGACCTCAACTGGCGAACCTGCCTGTCAACGATGGCAACTGGCTCCTCCTCATAACCCAAACTCTTATCTAGCTGAATTGTGCTGTAATCTAACACATGCAACCTGTCAAAATGGTGCTTCCGGAGCATAGACAATGGAAAACCGTATGAACTCCCAATATACTGGGAGGCAAAGAAAGCTCATAAGCAACCTCCCCAACTCGCCTCAGCTCCTCAAATGGGCCAATAAACTTCGGACTCAGTTTGCCCTTCTTTACAAACCTCATAAAACCCTTCATCAGTGAGACTTTTAGGAGAACCTTCTCGCCCACCATAAATGATGAATCACGCGCCCCTTCTGATCCGCGTAACTCTTCTATCTGGACTACGCTGTGCAAAGTCGCTCCTGAATCAACTTTACCTTCTCTATGGCCTCCTTCACTGAATCAGTGCCATATAACCTAGCCTCGTCGGGCTCAAGCCATTAGATGGGCGAATGACATTGCAAACCATATAAAGCCTCAAATGGAGACATCTCGATGTTGGATTGATAACTGTTGTTGTAAGCAAACTCGACAAATGGCAAGAATCGATCTCACTGCCCTCCGAAGTCAATCACACGCTCTGAGCATATCCTCTAGAATCTTAACTGCCCCCTCTGACTACCCACCGGTCTGCAGATTAAAGGTTGTGCTGAGATCTACCGGGGTACCCAACTCACTCTGTACTGCTCTTCAAAAATGCAAAGTTAACTGAGGGCCTCTGTCTGAAATGATGGAAATAGGCACACCATGCAACCGGACAATCTGTTCAAGGCATCCATAACCACATTCGCCTTACCCAAACGATAAAGGACGGTAATATCATAGTCCTTCAGTAAATCAAGCCAGCTGCGCTACCTTAAATTAAGATCCCTCTGCTTAAACAAATGTTGCAAGCTACAATGATTGATGTAAACCTCGCAGAACACCCTAAAAGGATAATGCCTCTAGATCTTGAGAGCATGAACTATCGCGTCCAACTCCAAATCATGTACGGGGTAATTCTTCTTGTGGGGCTTCAGCTGACGTGAAGCATATACAATAGCTCACCCCTCCAGCATCAATACACAACCTAGGCCAACACGTGAAGCGTCACAATACACAGTATACATCCCTAAACCGGAGGTTAACACTAACATCGATGTTGTAGTCAATATGGCCTTGAGCTTCTGAAATCTCACCTCACTATCATCGGACCATCGAACAGAGCACCCTTCTAGGTCAATCTGTTAAAGGTTCCACAATAGACGAGAAGCCTTCCACAAATCGACGATAATAACTTGCTAACCTTAAGAAGCTTTTGATCTTTATCGATGTGGTAGGACGAGGCCAACTCATACTGTCTCGATATTTCTGGGATCTACCTTAATACCCTCAACTGATACAACATGTCTCAAGAATGCCATAGAATCTAACCAGAACTCGCACTTGGAGAACTTAGCATATAGCTTCTGTTCCCGCAAGGTATGAAGCAAAACTCTCAAATGCTACTCGTGCTCCTCCATACAATGCGAGTAGATCAATATGTCATCAATGAAGACAATAAAAAATGAGTCAAGATATGGCCTGAACACCTGGTTCATCAAATCCATAAACACCGTCAGGGTGTTAGTCAAGCCGAAGGACATCACTAGAAACTCATAATTCCCAAATATTGTCCGGAAAGCCATCTCCGGAACATCCGAAGCACGAATCTTCAGCTGATGATACCTAGATCTAAAGTCGATCTTAGAGAACACCCCGGTGCCCTGCAACTGGTCAAACAAATCATCAATGTGTGGACGGGTACTTGTTCTTAATGGTAACTCTGTTTAGCTGGCGGGTAATCAATGCACATTCGAATACTCCCATCCTTCTTTTTGACAAATAATACCAGTGCACCCAAGGCGATACACTCGGCCTGACGAACCCCTTTGCGAGTAACTCCTCAAGATGTTTCTTCAATTCTTTCAGAGCAATGCAGTACAGTGGAATAGAGATAGGCTGGGAACCTAGCACCAAATGAATACTGAAATCGATATCACGATCTGGAGGCATGGCTGGTAGATCAGAAGGAAACACATCGAAGAACTCCCACACCACGGGCACTAAATCAATTGTGGGAGTCTCTGTAGCAGTATCCCCAACTTAAGCTAGATAGGTCAAACAACCTTTCTCGACCATATGTCGAGCCTTCAAGAAAAAGATAACCCGGCTAGATGTACTGATAGATGAACCCTTCCACTCAAATCTAGGCAACTCTAGCATTGCCAAGGTAACAGTCTTGGCATAGCAATCTAGAATGGCATAGTATGGAGACAACCAGTCCACGCCTAGGATGGCCTCAAAGTCGGTCATGTCGAGCAACAAAAGATCTGCTCTGGTCTCATAGCCACAAAAAGTCATAATACAGGACCAGTAAACTCGATCCACAATAACATAATCGTCCACTGATGTAGACACATACACAGGAGCACCAAAGGATTCACGAGAGACATCTAAATGATGAGAAATAGAGAAGAAACATATGAATATGTAGATCCTAGATCAAACAGTACCAAAGCATCCGTACTGCAGACAGAAATAATAAATGTGATCACGACGTCCGAGGCTACTATATCTTGTCTGGCTAGAAAAGCATAGAACTGGAGCGCCACCTGAGTGGCCTCCACCTCTAGTGAGACCCCTACCCACCTGCCCTCTTCCTCTGGTGGCTAGATGGCTGGTGCGACAGCTGGTGCGGTGATCATAGGCTGATGGCCCTGCTGTACTGCCTTGCCCCAAAGCCTGGGGCAAAATCTACTCATATGACCAAGCGACCCGCACTCATAACAACCTCTCGGTGCGGAAGATGACTGACCCTGGGTCTGACCCTAGGGATCTGAATACCCACTAGAAGAAGCCTGAATAGCCGGTGGATGGTAGGAGCTCTCTGGAATGGCACTGAAATAGGGCCGCACTAAAGCACCCCGAGAAAGTGGTGGTGCTGAATACGTGGGCCCGCTAGACTAGCCCTCACAAACTGACCTCTGCCCCCAAATGGAGCAACATTGAACCCTCCAGAATATCAAGGTCGATTCTCCTCAATACATGCTCTCAACCCTGCTAACGGATACCCTCGATCCTCCGAACTATCTCCGAAATCTACTCGGAAGGAGTCCCCATCTCAATCTATCGGGCCATAGTAACCTGGATACCATAGTGCAAACCCGTAATAAACCTTCGCACTCTCTCTGCATCGGTGGGAAGTATCATAAGTGCATGCCGAGATAACTTAGAGAATCTCGCCTCATAATCGATGACAGACATCTGACATTGTTGAAGCTGCTCGAACTAACCTCGTAGCTCTTCCCTCTGAGAGGGCGGGATATATCTTTCCAAAAAGAGACGTGTGAACTGGTCCCAAGTCAAGGGAGGCGAACCTGCTAGTCTGCTAAGAAGATAGGACTGCCACTATCTACGGGCCCTACCTCCAACTAAAATGTGGTGAAGTCCACCTCGTGGGACTCTAATACTCTCATGTTGTGCAGTCTATCTCTATAATGATCAATAAAGTCCTTGGGGTCCTCATGTCTCTTACTGCCAAACCAGGAGGATGTAGCCTAGTCCATCTATCTAGCAAGTTCTGACGCTTAGCAGTCGCGGCCAGTTTGGGCTATAGTATAGTCGCTGCAACTGGCTGAGCTCCCCCGCAGGTAGTGCACATGGGGTCTAATATACGGCAGTAGCATGCCTGGAGCCTGAGTGGAAAGGGTCTGTGCTCCCCCTCCCGCCTGAGATGTGGTAAGGGTCTTTGCTCCCCCTCCCGCCTGAGATGTGGTTGAGTCCGCTGGAAATAAATCAATCTACATCATAGAGTCCATGAAATGCAGTATATGGCCCATGACCTCCTGAAATCCCGATGCAAACATGAAATCTTCCAGGGCTGACTTAGCTATAGGCGCCTCATCCTGCTCCTCAATAACAGGATCCTCCTCTGGATCCGCTAGTCGTAAAATAGGAGCAACTCTATGTAACGACCCGGCCGGTCGTTTTGAGTGTTGTAGCCCCGTTCCCGTATTTACTACTTATTCTATGCTCAATTGCTATTATGTGACTTTCCGAGGTAGTTGGTTTGGTTCCAGGGATGTTTCAGAATGAGTTGGGACACTTCGTCCTAAGGATGGAAGCTTTAATTGAAAAGATTGACTGAATGTTGACTTGTGTGTAAACGACTCCGGAATAGAGTTTTGATCGTTTCGATACCACCTCTAGGTGATTTTGGACTTTAGAGTGTGTCCGGATAGTGATTTGGAGGCCCGTAGTTGATTTTGGCTTGAAATGGTGAAAGTTGAAAAATTAGAAGTTTTGGAAATTGAGATATTTGACCAAGAGTTGACTTTGTGATTATTGGGCTTAGATTTTGGTTTTGGAAGTTGGAATAGGTCCATTGTATCATTTATCACTTGTGTGCAAATTTTGAGGTCAATCGGAGTTGATTTGATAGGTTTTGACATCGAATGTAGAAGTTAGAAGTTTATAAGTTCATTAGGCATGAATTGGGGTGCGATTCGTGTTTTTTATGTTGTTTGATGTAATTTGAGGTCTCGACTAAGTTCGTATGATATTTTAGGACTTATTGTTATGTTGGGTTGGGGTCCCGGGGGCCTCTGGTGGATTTCGGATGGTTAACGGAGTGAAATGGGACTTTGAAGATTGCTGAAGCCTGCTGGTGTTGTGTGTTCTGGTTTCCTTCTATGCGATCGCGTGGATATGTTCGTGATCAGGAAGGCTAATTTGGGCAGCTGGGGATTCAGTGCTATGCGAACGCGTGAGTGTGTCTATGATCGCGTAGCTGGAGAAGGCAGTGAATCACAAATGCATAGGCTAAGTCGCGTTCGCAAAGAGGAAATAAGGCAGAAGCTGGGTCACGTGCTTTGTTCTTCGCAGATCGCGTGAAGAGGGTTGCAATCGCATAGGTAAGTGATGGTTAGTCATCGCGTTTGCATGGTACTTTTCGCGATTGCGTAGGGTTAATTTTTGGGCAGCTAAGTTTTCTGCTTCGCGATCGCGAAGCATTTTCCAGGATTGGATTATGGACTTCTGGGCAGAATATTAAATCTCAAAAACGAGGGTTTGAGTTTATTTCACAATTGATTTGGGAGCTCAGATAGAGGCGATTCTTGGAGATATTTTCAAGGGAGTGATTAGAGAAAGTGATTCTAACTTGGTTTTAGTTAAGTTACATGAATATATCCTTGATTTCATCATTTAATTAGTGACTTGGTTTGAAAAATTTAGGGAAAATGGAGAAAACTTCTTAGGCCAAATTTTGGGGATTTGAGCGGGATTTTTGTATCGGATTTGAATAATTTTGGTATGGTTGAACTCGTGGTTGAATGGGTATTCGGATTTTATAACTTTTATCGGATTTCGAGACATGGGCCCCAGGGGTTGACTTTTGAGTTGACTTTTGATTAAGAACTTAGTATTTTCATATGGAATTGATTCCTATAGCTTGTGTTGATTCCATCGAATTGTTTGTGGCTAGATTCGAGGCATTTGGAGGCTGATTTGTGAGGCAAGGGCTTGTTGGAGTAGAGATTTGCACGGTTTGAGGTAAGTAAAACTTCTGAACTTGGTTCTGAGGGTATGAACCCCTGAAATTTCGTGCTATGTGATTCATGTTGAGGTGACGCGAATGCTACGTGATGGGCGTGTGCGCGTGCACCGTATTAATTATGATTCAGTCAATTCCATGGAACTGTGTAGCTATCTTATCTGAATATTATTACTGTACTCTATGTGTTAGAGCACTTGAGCTATGATATATGTTAGAATTCATGTTTAGGCTATGTGCTGGTACTATAGGGACCCACAATAGTCGTTCTTTGTTGTTAAGTTATTTGCTTAATTGCAGTTATGTACTCAGTTGCATTCATCATTGCATATCATATCTAAGTCTCTATTATCATACATTGTCATATCATGTATCATTGATTTGTGCTGCTTAGCATGAGTGTTGTGAGCCCGAGAGACTTGAGAGATTGAAGACTGAGTGAGGTGGGGGGCCTGTTTGTGAGTGATATTGATGGAATCGAGCTACACGCCACATCGGGCATTATTGACTCATGATGGATCGGGTTGCACGTGGCATCAGGTATTATTTATTCATGATGGGATCGGGATGCGCGCCACAACAGGATTTATTAGTGCTTGGGCTGGATCTACCCCTCCGGAGTCTGCATACCCACAATGAGCGCAGTTGCTATTGATTCATGATGGGATCGGGCTGTATACCGCAGCGGGTACTATATAGTGTTGAGTGATTGAGTGTGATGAGTGAGAATACAGTCAGGTTGAGTACTCTGAGAGTGTGAGTACGCGAGGCTTTCATTATGTTGCATCACATACGACATGCAGATTGCCATGTAGATCTAGAGATGTCATATTCCTCTTATCATTTAGACTTGGTATGTTTTTTCTATATTGAGCTTAGCTATTAAACCTGGAAGCATGTCCACTTTCGTGTATTATACTTGTAGATTATAAGTTCCTCTGAGATACTATTGTCATATTTTTCTATTAATTTCCATACTGTTTAATTTTGTATTTGGACGGTATTGTTCGAGCTCGTCACTACTTTCAGTCCAAAGGTTAGACTTGTTACTTATTGAGTTTGTTGTACTCACGCTATGCCCTGCACATCATGTGCAGATCCAGGTATTTCCGGGAACGGTGGCTATTGGTCTTGGACTTTCAGCCGTTCAGAGATTTTCAAGGTAGCTGCCTTGGCGTCCACAGACCTTGACTCTCCTCCACTATCTCTCAATTTTACTTATTTTGTTCTACTTTCTTAGACAGTGTATCAGACTATGTTATTGTATAGATGCTCATATACTCAGTGACACACGGGTTTTGGGAAATTCTGTATTGAGATGTGACGTTTTCATCTAGGTTTTATGAGACTTTACTTACTTAAGCTTATTGCGTATATTTTGAATTTCAAGATGTTGGTATGTGTGAGTTGTCGGCTTGCCTAGTATCAGGATAGGCACCATCACAACACTTGTGATTTTGGGTCGTGACAAGTTGGTATCAGAGCCTAGGTTACATAGGTCTCACGAGTCATGAACAGGTTTAGTAGAGACTTGCGGATCGGTATAGAGACGTCTGCTCTAATCTTCGAGAGGCTGCCCGAACCCTTACGAAAACTTTGCATTCTTGTATTCTTGTCGTGTGAATTTGTTGATTCAGGGAACTAAGCTTTTGTTATTCTATTCTCTCATGGATGGTGAGGACACATGCTATCGGATCAGGCGGACGGCCACTAGTACCACCAGTTAGGGCCAAGAGACACCGAGGCCGCAGTAGAGGCTGAGGTGCAGCTCGTAAAGCAACTAGAGAAGCACCTGTAGACCCACCAATTGGTCCAGCTCAGGAGCACCTTCCAGATGTGGTTGAGCCGGTGGGACCAGCTCAGGCACTAGCTATGCCATTGTGATTCCAGGCCTTCAGGAGGCATTGGCCCAAATATTGACTGTTTGCACTAGCCTTGCTCAGGCGATTTCTGTTCAGACTGCACCAGCCACTTCTCAGGCCGGGGGAGGTACTCAGACTCCCGCCGCCTGTACTCCAGAGCAGTTAGTGTAGGGACTTCAGCCACCGGAGGTACTACCAGCCCAGCCGGTTGCAGTTGCTCAAGCCCGAGTGGGTCCCGTTATGATGAGGAGTAGAAGAAACTAGAGAGATTTGGGAGGCTCCAGCCTCTATCATTCAGTGGGGCTGAGTCAGAGGATGCTAAGGACTTGTTGGAGAGGTGCCAGCCGATTCGTTGCACGGCGGGTATTCTGGAGACTAGTGGAGTCTCCTTTACTACTTTTCAGCTTTCAGGTGCTGCCTTCAGATGGTAGGAGGCCTATGAGAGGAGCATGCCAGTCGGTGCTGTACCACTTTCATGACACGAGTTCTCCGTTCTCTTTTTGGAAAAGTTTGTGCCACCGATCCCCGGGGAGGAGCTGCGCAGGCAGTTCGAGAAGCTATGCCAGGAGGGAATATCTGTGACCTAGTATGAGATGATATTTTTAGAGTTGGTTCGTCACACAGTTTGGTTGGTTTCCACTCAGAGGGAGAGGATTAGGAGGATCATTGAGGCCTCATCTATCAGCTGCATTTTGTTATGACTCAGGAGAATGTATCAGGTGCTAGGTTTGTTGAGGTGGTTGATATTGCTCCACGACTAGAGTTGGTCCATAGTTAGGAGCGTGAGGAGAGGGAGACCAAGAGGCCTCGTGGTTCGGGTGGTTTCAGTGGTGTTTTCTCTGGGGGTCAGTTCCACCACAGCAAGAGTCGTCCTTATAGGCCCGCTCAGATGGCTCGTCAGGTTCATCATGGTGCATTAGCTAGCCATGGTTCATGCAGTGCTCACCCAGGGCAGTCATCTCTCAATGCACTCCCAGCTCAGAGTTCATTCTGTGCTCCTTCAGTTTAGGGTTCATCCACACCAGGTTCTCTGGTAGTTATTCTGGTCCTTAGGGTCCGCTTCAGTATTTGCCGCCATTGTCAGAGCGGGGTTATTTTGAGTGTGGAGAGTTGGGTCAGGTGAAGAGGCATTTTCCTCGCCTTTCGGGAGGTCCAGTTCATAAGAGGAGTCGGGCTGCGACTTCTGCACCAATTACTTCACCACCCTGCTCAGCTAGCTCAGGGTAGGGCTCAAGTAGCTAGAGGTTGCCCTAGAGGGGGAGGCCAATCAGGTTTGTTTATGTGCCATTCCTGCTAGGCCAGAGGCCGTTGCTTCAGACACAGTGATCACAGGTATTGTCTCAGTATGCCACAAAGATACTTCTATATTATTTGACCCCGGTTCCACTTATTTGTATGAATCATCATATTGATATGCCCTGTGAGTCCTTAGTTTCATCTATTCATGTATCTACGCTAGTAGGCAATACTATTATTGTGGACCGTGTTTATCGGTCGTGTGTAGTGACTATTGGGTGATTGGAGACTAGAGTTGATCCCTTATTGCTTAGTATGGTTTATTTCAACATGATTTTGGGTATGGACTAGTTGTTTCCATGTCATGTTATTCTGGATTTTCACGCTAAGACCGTGACGTTGGCGATACCGGGGTCGCCAAGGATCGAGTGGAGAGGTTCTCTAGATTATGTTCCCAGCAGGGTGATTTCTTATTTGAAGGCCCAACGGATGGTTGGAAAGGGGTGTATGTCATATTTTGCCTTTTCTAAGCGATATTAGTGCTGATAACCCTACTATTCATTCTGTTCCGGTGGTGCGAGACTTCCCGGATGTGTTTCCTGCGGACCTGCCAAGTATGCCACCCCACAGGGATATTGACTTTGGTATTGACTTGGTGCCGGGCACTCGGCCCATTTCTATTCCTCCGTATTGTATGGGACCAGCTGAGTTGAAGGAATTGAAAGAGCAGCTTCAGGAGCTTCTAGATAAGGGATTTATTAGGGCTAGTGTGTCACCTTAGGGTGCACCGATTCTGTTTGTGAAGAAGAAGGATGGTACTATGCGGATGTGCATCGACTATAGGCAGTTGAACAAAGTTACAATCAAGAACAGGTATCCTTTGTCGCGCATTGATGATTTATTTGACCAACCTCGGGGAGCGAGAGTGTTCTCTAAGATTGATTTGATGTCTGGGTATCACTAGTTGAAGATTCGGGACTCGGATATTCCAGAGACGGCATTCAGGACCCGCTATGGTCTCTATGACTTCCTTGTGATGTCTTTTTGGCTGACTAACGCCCCAGCAGTATTCATGCATCTGATGAACATTGTATTTCAGCCATATCTTGATTTGTTTGTCATAGTATTCAGTGATGATATCCTTGTGTACTCACATAGGCAAGAGAAGCATGCCCAACATTTGAGGATTGTACTACAGCGGTTAAGGGAGGAGAAGCTTTATGCCAAGTTCTCCAAGTGTGAGTTTTGGCTCAATTCTGTAGCGTTCTTAGGGACACGGTGTCCAGTGAGGGGATTAAAGTGGATCCACAAAAGAAAGAGGCGGTTCAGAGCTGGCCCAGACCGTCTTCAGCTACTGAGATTCGGAGTTTTCTCGGCTTGGCCGGTTATTATCATTGCTTCGTGGAATGTTTCTCGTCTATTGCAGCACATTTGACCAAATTGACCCAGAAGGGTGCTCCTTTCAGGTGATCGGATGAGTGTGACAAGAGCTTTCAGAAGCTCAAGGCTGCCTTGACACAGCTCCAGTTTTAGTTTTGCCTTCAGCGTCGAGCTTTTATACAGTGTATTGTGATGCTTCTAGGATTGGTAATAGGTGTGTCTTGATGTAGGAGGGTAAAGTGATTGCTTATGCTTCACGCCAGTTGAAGCCCCATGAGAAGAACTACCCTGTTCATGATTTGGAGTTGACAGCCATCATTCATGCATTGAAGATTTGTAGGCATTATCTCTATGGTGTATCTTACGAGGTATTTACGAATCAATAAAGTCTCCAGCACTTGTTCAAATAAAAGGATCTATATTTCAGACAGCGGAGATGGTTGGAACTGCTAAAAGACTATGATATTATCATTCTGTATCATTCCAGGAAGGCCAATGTGGTGGCCGATGCCTTGAGTAGAAAGGCGGTGAGTATGGGTAGCCGTGCATTTATTCCTACTGGTGAGAGACCGCTTGCAGCTGATGTTCAGGCCTTGGTCAACTAGTTCGTGAGATTAGATTTTTTGGAGCTCAGTTAGGTTCTAGCTTGTGAGGTTTCTTGGTCTTCCTTATATGATCGCATCATAAAGCGCCAGTATGATGATCCCTATTTGCTTGTCCTTAAGGACACGGTTCAGCACGGTGATGCCAAGGATGTTACTATTGAGGATGATGGGTGTTGAGGATGCAGGGTCGGATTTGTGTGCCTAATGTAGATGGGCTACGTGAGGTGATTCTTGAGGAGGCCCATAGTTCGTGGTATTCCATTCAACCGGGTACTGCAAAGATGTATTAGGACTTGAGGCAGCACTATTGGTAGAGGAGAATGAATAAGGACATAGTGAGGTTCGTAGCTTGGTGCCTAAACTGTCAACAAGTGAAGTATGAGCGTTCAGAGACCGGGTGGATTGCTTCAAAGGCTTGAGATACCGGGGTGAAAGTGGGAGCGTATCACCATGGATTTTGTCATTGGGCTCCCACGGACTTCGAGGAAGTTTGATGCTATTTGGGTGATTGTGGACCGGTTGACCAAGTCCGCGCATTTCATTCCAGTTGGGACTACTTATTCTTCGGAGTTGTTGGCTGAGATCTACATCTGCGAGATTGTTTGCTTTCACGATGTGCTAGTGTCCATCATTTCAGATCGGGGCACACATTTTACATCGCAGTTTTGGAGAGCAGTGCAGCGAGAGTTGGGCACACAGGTTGAGTTGAGTACAGCATTCCACCCTTAGTTCAGACGGACAGACAGTCCGAGTGCACTATTCAGATATTGGAGGATATGCTACGCGCTTGTGTTATAGGTTTCTAGGGTTCTTGAGATTAGTTTCTGTCACTCGCAGAGTTTGCCTACAACAATAGCTACGAATCAAGCATTCACATGTATCCCTATGAGGCTTTGTATGGAAGACAATATCGGTCTCTGTGGGTTGGTTTGAGCCGGGTGAGGCTGGGCTATTGGATACTGACTTGGTTCAGGATGCTTCGGACAAGGTTAAGTGTATTCTGGATCGGATTCGCACAGCGCAGTCTAGACAGAAGAGTTACGCCATTCGGAAGGTTCGTGATGTTGCTTAGATGTTTAGGGAGAAGTTATTGCTTAGAGTTTCGCCCATAAAGGGTGTTAAGAGGTTCGAGAAGAAGGGAAAGTTGAGCCCTCGGTATATAATGCTTTTTGAGGTGCTTAAGAAGATGGGACAGGTGGCTTACAACCTTGGATTGCCGCCTAGTCTGTTCGAGTGTTCATCCAGTCTTTCATGTTTCTATGCTCTGGAAGTATGTTGGCCTGGATTCCAGCACAGTTTAGTTGGATGGAGATTTGACTTATGATGTGGAGCCGGTGGCCATTTTGTATCGGCAGGTTCGAAAGCTGAGGTCAAAGAACATAGCTTTAGTGAAGGTGCAGTGGAGAGGCAAGCCAGTTGAGAAGGCTACTTGGGAAACCGAGGAGGAGATGTGGAGCAGATATATCCACACCTATTTGAGACTCCAAGTATTTTTCTACACTCATTCGAGGACGCAGTTTTGCTTAAGAGAGGGAGGATGTAACGACCCGGTTAGTAGTTTTGAGTGTTGTAGCCCCCATCCCCCATTTACTTCTTATTCTATGCTCAATTTCTGTTATGTGACTTGCCGGGGTAGTTGGTTTGGTTCTAGGGATGTTTTGGAATGAGTTGGGACACTTAGTCCCAAGGTTGGAAGCTTAAGTTAAAAAGGTTAACCGAATGTTGACTTGTGTGTAAACGACTCCAGAATGGAATTTTGATGGTTCCGATAGTTTTATTGGGTGATTTTGGACTTAAGAGTGTGTCCAGATAGTGATTTGGAGGTACGTAGTTGATTTTGGCTTGAAATAGCGAAAGTTTAAAAATTATAAGTTTTGGAAATTGAGAAGTTTGACCGAGAGTTGACTTTGTGGTTACTTGGCTCTGATTTTGATTTTGGAAGTTGGAATAGGTCCATTGTGTCATTTATGACTTGTGTGCGAAATTTGAGGTCAATCGGAGTTGATTTAGGTTTCGGAATCGAATGTAGAAGTTAGAAGTTTGTAAGTTCATTAAGCTTGAATTGGGGTGCGATTCATGTTTTTTATGTTGTTTGATGTTCTAGGACTTGTTGGTATGTTTAGTTGGGGTCCCAGGGCCTCGGGTGGATTTCAGATGGTTAACAGAGTGAAATGGGACTTTGAAGATTGCTGAAGCATGTTGGTGTTTGAGTGTTCTGGTTTCCATCTATGCAATCGCGTGGGTAGGTCCAGGATCGTGAAGTCTTATTTGGGAAGCTGGGGATTTAGTGATATGTGATCGCGTAAATGTGTATGCGATCGCGTAGCTGGAGAAGGCAGCGAAATGCGAACGCGTGGGCTAAGCTGCGTTGGCAAAGAGGAAATGAGGCTGAAGCTGGGTCACGCGCTTTGTTCTTCGCGATTGCATGAAGAGGGTCGCGATCATGTAGGTCAGTGATGGTTAATCATCGCGTTCGCATGGTACTTTTTGCGATTGCGTAGGGTTAATTTTTGGGCAGCTTAGATTTGTGCTTCGCAAGCATGAAGCATTTTCCGCAATCGCGATTGAGGACTTCTGGGCAGAATATTAAATCACAAAATTGAGGGTTTGAGTTTATTTCACAATTTGATTTTGGAAGCTCGAATTGAAGCGATTCTTGGAGAATTTTCAAGGGAGTGATTGCGGTAAGTGATTCTAACTTGGTTTTGGTTAAATTACATGAATATATCCTTGATTTCATCATTTAATTAGTGATTTGGGTTGAAAAATATGAGGAAAATGGAGAAAACATCTTAGGCCGAATTTTTGGATTTAAGCAGGATTTTGGTGTTGGATTTGAGTAACTTTGGTATGGTTGGACTAGTGGTTGAATGAGTGTTTGAATTTTGTAACTTTTATCTGATTCCGAAACATGGGCCTGGGGGTTGACTTTTGAGTTGACTTTTTGACTTTTGATTAAGAACTTAGCATTTTCATACGGAATTGATTCCTATAGCTTGATTTGATTGTATCGAATTGTTTGTGGTTAGAGTCGAGGCATTTGGAGGCCGATTTGCGAGGCAAGGGCTTATTGGAGTAGAGATTTACACAGTTTGAGGTAAGTAACACTTCTAAACTTGTTTCTGAGAGTATGAATCCCTGAAATTTCGTGCTATGTGATTGATGATGAGGTGACACGCATGCTAGGTGACGAGCGAGTGGGCGTGCACTGTATTCAATGTGATTCAGTCAATTCCGTGGAACTGTGTAGCTATCTTCTCTGAATATTATTACTGTGATCTATGTGTTTGAGTACTTGAGCTGTGATTTATATTAGAAATCATGCTTAGGCTATGTGCAGGTACTATTGGGACCCACAGTGGTCATTCTTTGCTGTTAAGTTATTTGCTTAATTGCAGTTATGTACTCAGTCGCATTCATCATTACATATCATATCTCAGTATCTATTATCATACATTGTCATATCATGTCTCATTGATTTGGATTGCTTAGCATGAGTGTAGTGAGACCGAAAGATTGGAGAGATTGAAGACTGAGTGAGGCCGAGGGTGATGCAATATTAAACTAAGAATGCGAGAAAACAAGATAAAAGCAAGACACTCAATGATGTACCAAGACTATAAGTAGGAACTAGTCTACTTCCCTTTCTTGATGAAGCCAAGGAGGACCTATACTAAGCAAACAACCCTCAAGACAACTAAGAACTTCCAAATTGCTTGATCAATAGGAGGAACAAGTCCAATGTTGATTCACACCAAGTACTGAAAAAGTCCACATAATGGGTTTTGGAGAGCACAAAGCTGCCGATTTTTTACTTAATAATAATGGTAAGGTGCTGAAAATAATGTACTCTTGAGGCTTATATAGGATGAGCCCTTGGCCTAAAACAACTAGGAAAGGAATAACTAGCAAAAAGACCAATAATTTGGTTAAATGTCAAATGACCACGCAGGGCCAAATAAGTGTTGTTGTCTTACTCAACACTAACTATGCAAAATAACTAATAAGAGCTAGTTGAGGCGTTCATTGAATTCTCGGCCTCAACTAGTACACGACCCTCCTTCTCCAAGGCTAATCAACGCCTTTCTTGTCTTATCCAACATGCTGCCTGCTTCATCCATCATTGTGCAATCATGGCTCTTCATCACCATTAAGTGGATATCATGAAGCTCCTTAGCTTGACTCCTCGTAAATGGTCTCGAAGGCATGAACCAGCTTGATCAGGCTAGCCTGCATCATCCTCTCCTTCTTGAGAAGATTTCGTCCGTGAAATTGAGCCATCATCATCTCTCAAAGCGGCACTACCTGCAACACAAGAAATTAAGTTAGAAACGTTGAACGTTTTAGAAACACTACACTCACCAGGCAGGTCTATAACATAGGCATTGTTATTGATCATTTGCAACACTTGGAATGGACCATCTCCTCACGGGGCGAGGTTCCCCTTCCTTTGGTTCGGGAACCTCTCCTTTCGTAAGTGCACCCAAACCCAATCACCTTTCTTCAAGTCCAGCTTTTTCCTCCCTTTATTCTTCTTGGTCGCCACTTTCTCATAAGCTTCCTCCATGCAACTCGAGCAACGCGGCTGCCCGGTTTTCACCATCAACAGTAATAGCTGCATCTCTCGGCAAAGGAGTAAGATCAAGTGGAATCAAGGGATTAAAGCCATAAAAACATTCAAATGGAGTTATGCCAGTCATTCTATGCACAGTTCTATTATATGCAAACTCCATAATAGGCAATCTATCAGCCCACGGCCCCGCCTTCCCTTTGGTCATAGCTCGAAGAAGAGCTCCCAAGGTTCGGTTAACAACCTCAGCCTGACCGTCAGTCTGTGGATGATGAGACATAAAAAAAAATAGTTTGGTGCCAAGAGCACCCCACAAGCACTTCCAAAAGTGACTCAGAAATTTTGCATCCCTATCACTAACAATAGTACGAGGTACACCATGCAGCTTTAATACATTAGCAAAAAACAAGGAAGCAACATGTGGATACAAACCATAGAAATATCTACCCAAGGACGTGGCAGCCCCATCACGAAATCCATAGAAACATCTACCCAAGGACTAGTAGGGACAGGTAAGGGAGTATACAAATCATGATTACTAGACCTAGACTTAGCCCGTTTGCAGTCTAAACAAGCTCCACAAACACGCTCAACATCACGCCTCATCTTACGCCAATGCAACTTCTCCCCTAATATAGCCAAGGTCTTATCTACCCCAAAGTGACCCATCAAGCCCCCACAATGTGTGTCACACACGCAACTCGCGCCATGAAGACTCGGGTATACAAACTCTCCCCTTCTTAAAAAGGTACCATCATGCCATTGATATTTCTCTACTTGCTGCCCACTAGCTATGGCATCACACACACTCTTAAGCTTAGGGTCATGCATATATATAGACTTAATATTCTCAAAACCCATCAGCCTAGACGCTAATGTGGTAGCCAAAGCAAACTTCCCAGAAAGCACATCAGCCACTACAACCTCCTTTCCAATTCTTGTAATGAATTACGTAACGGAAACTCTCAATGAACTCAACCCACTTGGCATGCCTTTTGTTCAGCTTCTCTTGGCCCCTTAAACGTTTGAGTGACCCATGATCACTCCTAATTGCAAACTCTTTAGGCCATAGATAGTGCTGCCAACGAGCTGGAGCTCTCACGAGGGCATACAACTCCTTGTCAAACGTAGAGTAATTCAAGGCAGCCCCCTTCAACTTCTCACTGCAATAGGCAATAGGCTTCCCATCTTGCATGAGAACACCTCCAATTCCTACCCCTTAGGTGTCACACTCAATTTCAAACGCCTTACTAAAATCAGGCTATTGTAGTAACGCGGCAGAACTAAGCCTACGTTTCAACTCTTGGAAAGCCTTCTCTTGAGGCTCTCCCCACACAAAGGGCTAGTCTTTCTTCACCAACTCAGTGGGTGGTGCTGCTATGGTGCTAAAGTCCCTAACAAAACGTCTGTAGAAACTAGCTTGACCATGGAAACTCCTAACATGCGAAACGGTAGTAGGAGTAGGCCAATCTCCAATAGCCTCAACCTTAGATTCATCTACCTCAACACCATTAGCACTTACTACAAACCCCAGAAAAACAACTCTCTCCACACAAAAGGCACACTTCTTATAATTAACATAGAGCTTTTCGGCCCTCAATACATCGAGTACTTGCCTTAAGTGATCAACATGGTCATCTAAAATTCGGCTATAAATCATAATATCATCAAAATAGACGACCACAAACTTATTAATGAACGACTTAAGTACATGGTTCATTAGTCTCATAAACGTACTAGGTGCATTGGAGACACCAAAAGGCATCACCAACTATTCGTACAAACCAAACTTGGTCTTGAACGTAGTTTTCCACTCATCACCCAGTTTCATACGGATTTGGTGGTAACCGGACCTAAGATCAATTTTAGAAAATACACTTGAACCACTTAACTCATTTAGCATGTCATCTAATCTAGGGATGGGATGACGATTCTTTACTGTTATTTTGTTGAATTCATGGCAATCAACACACATTCTCCATGTGCCTTCTTTCTTTGGAACCAAGATCACGGGCATGGCACACGGGCTCAAACTCTCACGAACCATCACCTTAGCTAACTACTCGTCCACTTGTCGTTGCAACTATTTGGTATCTTGCGGGTTGCTTCGGTAGGCTGGTTTGTTAGGGATTTGTGACCCCGGAACAAAGTCGATTTGGTGTTCTATCCCCCTCAACGGAGGCAGTCCACTAGGCATCTCCTCGGGAAACATGTCCACATATTCCTGCAAAATATCATCAACAACACTAGGCAAGGGATGAATGTTAGTTAAACTTCATCATTAGAACTTAAGTAAACAACCTTATGAACTAGGCAAATTAACAGTTTAGAACTATCATTACCTCATAAATACTCACCTGGTTGCATCATGGCACAAATATTACCTAGCATGGCTGATGTGTTGGCAGTGTCTACGGCCTTAGGTTTAGTCCCCATAGGAGACTTAGCTTTAGCCGCCTCTCTCAGCTCTTGCATGCGATTGTAATCATCACTAACTTGTTTAGGTGTCAAGGGCTTGAGTGTATAACTCTTTCCCTCTAGCTTGGCCATATAAGTGTTGGCCTTGCCATCATGAACGACACACCTGTCAAATTGCCAAGGCCTGCCCAACAATAAATGGCAAGCCTGCACAGGCACTACATCACACATGAGCTCATCTTGATAAGCTCCCACCTTAAACTTAATAAGCGCTTGCTTTGCTACCTTTAACTCACCACACTCACTCAACCACTGCAACCTATCGGGATGGGGATGTTTTAACGTGGATAGGTTAAGTTGAGTCACCAACGTTTGACTCACTACATTAGTAAAACTACCCGAATCTATTATCATCGAGAACACATTTCCCTTCACCCTACATCTAGCATGAAACAAGTTCTCACGCTGCACATCTCCTTCCTCCCTTATACTCATGGTACTCAAGTTCCTACGCACCACTAAGAACATATTCACTCCCTCATCTTTCAGTACCTCTTCGTCACACTCAACCAAATCAGCCCCCTCCTCTCCCCCATACTCCTCATCACTCTCTACCTCACAAACAGTACCATCATCAAGAATAAGCACGGTCTTTCGCGTAGGACAGTCCTAAGCGAAATGCCCATAACCCTTATATTTATGACCTTAAAAGGAAGATGCACTAGGAGAATTAAGTTGAGTTTTAGATTTACCTCCGGACCCCTTAGGATCGCTTTTAGGCGTCACCTTTTAGGCTGGCCCTTTCACCTCGCGGCTCACATTTGCTCCAGCGGTGCTCGGCGTTCTCCACTCCTTGTTTCGACGCATGGAAGGAGAATCATAACTTCCTTTATAGCGAGTTTCCTTGTCTTCTTTAATCATCTTTTCAGCTTCAATAGCAGCTAGGAGTACATCATGAAGAAGAAAAAATGCGTGTAGCCTCAACTGATTGGATATGTCACGATTTAACCCATTCTTGAATCGTATAATACCCTCATCCTCTTCTTCGTCTTCCATGTCAAGTGATAGGCAGATTTTCTCAAAGTCATCGTAATATTCTTCCACGGATTTCATCCCTTGTTTCAAGTCATATAACCTCCGGAGTTGCTCTTGTTTGTGTTTTGGGTTGACATACTTACTGGTCATTAATTGCTTCAATTCTCTCCATGTTATGCGTGTGGGTTGATTATGTCTAGCACTCGATCTTTTCTCGGCTTCCCACCAAGTAGAAGCATAGGACTCAAAGGCAGCGATAGCATATGTAGCCTTCTTTTCCTCGGTCATATCATTGATTTCAATTATCCTCTCAACTTGACGTTTCCACTCTAGAATTTGGTCAAGATCACTAGTTCCCTTGAATGCAGGTATAGTAACCTTGACACCATTCAAACCATTATCACGGCCATTTTCACTGCCACCACGGGCTGGTTGAACGCCCTCACAATATTCAGCATGTTCATCGAACTCAGGCTCTAAATTCCTTCCACCAAAAACTCCAAGCCCCCCTCTAGGACCACGGTCAAAATCACGTCTTCCCACATGGTCATGGCCCCCATATAGTTGTCTAACCTCGGGTCTCGCTTCCCTAGATCATCATTATCAAACTCCTTAAACTCGGGTTGATCATCCCCACGGGCTGCCCTTATTTCCCCTGCGGGCGCTACATTTCTCCGGGCTGGCATTAATGGTGGTATAATACCCCGACGAATTCCCAAGGTTCTTACTTTGTGAGCACCTCTGTCTCTCAACTATTGTTGACGAGCCATCTCCGCAAATTGTTCAGGTCTTACGGTGGAACCATCACTAGTTCCATCGCCGACATTTTTCTGAGTACTAGCGGATTTTTCAAAGTTCTCCATTTGGGTGCTAATTACCCTTACTTCAGCCAAGAGCTCGGCTAAAGTGATGTCGGCCATGACCTTGTCTCCTTCAGTAACAATGTACCTGCAAAAGAAGCAAGAGTAGAGAATGCTTTAAGGTTAGTAAAATACCTCACTCACTCCCTCACTTTTGAATGACACTCGAGTTCACTCAATATTTTAGGTAGGATATCTCAAACTTGTCCTAAAAATGGCTTCCTCTAATAGATCAAGTTCCTCAACTACCTTTCAAGCTCACAAGTTCATTAGTTCTCTTCGGGGTGAGTGAATTTATGCGACTCTATAGGCGGACAGCTTTTAAAGTGAGCACAAGAAGCCAATAATTAACTACAAAAGTGGAAATATTGAGTTTTAGCACGAAATCCTACAAGCTCAAAAATTAGTAATTAGCTTAAGTATAAAAATTACCTAAGAATTACTAATTAAAAGTAGTGCAATCAAAGAAATGAGGAAATTCTAGAGAAATGTTTTGAATTTAAATCCTTGGTAGGCGCCACTAGCTTCTCCTTCTAGAATGGGATAAGTTTTTTTCCTTTGTCTCCTTGCTTTCCCACTATAATTTGGAGAATTTTTTCCAATCCTTTCACACTTGAGGGCCGAATTCCCTCTCCCATTTCCCTTAGGATAGCCGCCCCTCTACTCCTAAACCCAAAGGAAAAAAATTCCTTTTTTTGGAATAAAATGGATAAACTTCTCCTTTTTGGAACGGGAGTTGTTTCCCTCTTAAACTAGGCTTAGGGTTTCTTATCATTCTCCTTCTCCTAGCTGCCTATCCCAAGCTCTTACACCCTCAAAAATTTCAGCAATTTAGCTCCAAGATTAAATGAGTAGATGCTTATGAATTCAAGGTTCAAACAGTTCACTATGTGAATTAATTCAAGAACAACAAGTTGATGTCTAAGAACTTCAAGAATTCAATGCAAAACATGTCAAGAACGGTCTAATACACGTCCACTGTGTCAAGGTGATACTTCCCTATTTGTTCTTTAACAATTCAAGTCTTTTCTTCTAAGAACTATCAAGATTTCAACCAATAACAATGGAAAAATCATCTAACAATTCAATACACTTCAAGAATTATTCAAGAACGCACCATATGTTGAAATATTTCAAGAACAACTCAAGACTCTAACCTAGGGTTTCAAGAACGGCTTTTAACAATCAAGAACTTCAAGATTTCAACCTAGACTCCAACCTAGGGTTTCAAGAACGGCATATAATAATCAAGAACTTCAATATTTCAACCCTAGATGTGATAACAACTTCAATCAACAATCAATTCACAGTTGTTTCTCTTCCTTTCACGTTTTTTTAATATCAAAAACGAATTCAAGAACACTAAACTAGAAACCTAAAACTAAGGCACGAAGAACAGGATTGGGGTTGTAAAAACAAACCCTTTCCAGGTTCTGATACCAATTGATGCAATATTAAACTAAGAATGCAAAAAAACAAGATAAAAGCAAGACACTCAATGATCTATCAAGACTATAAGTAGGAACTAGTCTACTTACCTTCTTGATGAAGCCAAGGAGGACCTATACTATGCAAATTGCTTGATCAATGGGAGGAACAAGTTCAATGTGGATCTCACACCAAGTATTGGACAAGTTAACACAATCGGTTTTGGAGAGCACAAAGCTGCCGATTTTATTCTTAATAATAATGGTAAGGTGCTGAAAATAATGTACTCTTGAGGCTTATATAGGATGAGCCCTTAGCCTAAAACAACTAGGAAAGGAATAACTAGCAAAAAGGCCAATAATAAGGCTAAATGTCAAGTGACCACGCAGGGCCAAATAAGTGCCATTGTCTCATGATGGGATCGGGTTGCACGCTGCAGAAGGTATTATTGATTCATGATGGGATCGGGCTGTGCACCGCAGCAGGATTTATTAGCGCTTGGGCTGGATCTGCCCCTCCGGAGTCTGCACACCTACAGTGAGCGCAGTTGCTATTGATTCATGATGGGATCGGGCTGCACGCCGCAGCGGGTACGGTATAGTGTTGAGTGATTGAGTGTGATGAGTGAGAATTGAGACGGTCTGGTTGAGTACTCTGAGAGTGTGAGTACGCGAGGCTTTCATTGTGTTGCATCACATACGACATGCATATTGGCATGTAGATGTAGAGGTATTGAGCTTATCTGTTAAACCTGGAAGCATGTCTACTTTCCTGCACAGTACTTGCAGATTATGAATTCCTCTAAGATGCTATTGTCATATTTTTCTGTTAATTTCCATGTTGTTTAATTTTGTATTTGGACGGTATTATTCGAGCTCGTCACTATTTTAGTCCAAAGGTTAGACTTGCTACTTACTCAGTTGGTTGTACTCACGCTACACCCTGTACATCGTGTGCAGATCTAGGTGTTTCCGGCATTGTGGCTGTTGATCTTAGAGTTTCAGCCGTTCGGAGATTTTCGAGGTAGCTGCCTTGGCGTCTGCAGACCTTGGCTCTCGTCCCCTATCTCTCAGTTTTACTTATTCTATTCTACTTTCTTAGACAATGTATCAGACTATGTTATTGTATAGATGCTCATGTACTAAATGACACCCGGGGTTTGGGAAATTCTGTATTGAGCGGCGATGTTTTTATCCAGTTTTTATGAGACTTTTGCTTACTTAAGCTTATTTCCATATATTTTGAATTTCAAGATGTTGGTATGTGTGAGTTGTCGGCTTGCCTATTATTATGATAGGCGCCATCTTGGCACTTGTGATTTTGGGTCGTGACACTCTAGGATGCCCTCGTCCTCTAGGAGCTGGAGACCTCCCATAACCTCTACCTCGGCCTCTAGCAATTGGGGGGAGCAGCTCATCCACCGCCGGGTACATCGGGCATTCTCACCATCTGTAAGAGAATAAGAGAAAGATACTTAGCACAACATCAACTTCACGATAGGGGATGAAGAAAAAGAAGTTTCCTAAAACTCTATAACCTCTCGAATGTAAGTACGGACGTCCCCACACCGATCCGCAAGACTCTATTAGGCCCGCTCATGACTTGTGAGACCTAAGTGAACCTAGTACTCTGATACCAAGTGGTCATGACCCAATTCCCACTATAGGCCATGATGGCACCCAACATCGCCGCTAGGCAAGCCAACGGTGAACTACCATTTAATTGTTCATTTTAGTATTTTTAAAGACATTGATTTTTCTTTAATAAAGAACTAAGGGTAAATGACCATAGTAATATAAATCATAAAATAAACATAAGGATGAAGTAGTGAAATCAATAGACAAAAACCATGAATATCTAATAGAAATTCTCAAAACCCAGTGTAACAAGTGCACGAGTAAACTAGTAGAACATACAAAACCTCCTACACTACTGTCTAAAGTAAGATAGACAGAAGAGTAAATACAACAAGGAGGAAACTCCGGGTTCTACAAAACGGTGCATAGGAAGAAGCTCACCACTAAGTCTCCGAGTAGCGAGGATATGTGCCTGACAGGCCACCAGATGCACCTGCCTCAGATCCTGCACGATTAGTGCAGAAGTGTAGCGTGAGTAAATAAACAACATGTACTTAGTAAGTATCTTGTCTAACCTCGAAGAAGTAGTGACGAGGAGTCAACATTGACACTTACTAGAGGTCAATAAATAAAGTATGGAAATCATAAATAGGCACAAAATACAACAATAACAGTGGAACAAAAAACATTAAATAATGATTTTTAAACATAATATCAATTTAAAATCTCCAACTAACACATGCCAAATCTTTAACACATAAGAGCCACCAAGTAATTTTCAAGTCTCAGATCAAGAAAGAACGATCAAGTATAATCGGACATCGAGCAATATCACGCACGATTTTATGCCGAGGTCGTACGGCCCAATCCAGAATAGTGTGTACATTGCCGACTGGTGCAAACCATAGATGCATCTAATATACTGTCGAGGCATTCGGCCCGATCCACTGGAATAGGAAAACTCTACAAACTCCAACCAACGACTACTACGTAGGAGTAATACTCCAAGAAATCATAATTTCCACTATCAAACAAGTATTCCGCCAAAACTCAAGGTAATGAAGCTCGGTCTCATGAAATCCTTTATCCAATTTCAATTATAAATTCAAGTAATTAAGCTAACAAGTTGGGTGCAAATAATAAAAGTAATGCAGGGTAAAGTCCTAAGTCTACCCGGACATAAGCATAATTTTAGTAGCGTACGGACTCTCATCACACCGTGCGTACGTAGCACCTGAAATTATTAGCAAATAACCATCTAAAATACTTACCTCGTTTCCAAGTCCACATCCTGGTCCACGAATCACACTAAAAGCCTCTCGTTGGTGTTGAGCAATCCGAAACTAGCCATAGGTTGTACAAACTAATCAATACCTGCTCAAAAGTTCATAATTTAACTATTAGCGTAATTACCCAACCCAATTTGGAAGGTTCTAAAATTAACCTCCAGGTCCACGTGCCCGGATTTCGGAAATTCTCATAAATAAAATTTACCCATAACCTCACGAAAACAAATATATAATTTTTACTCAATCCATAATCATTTTCGTGGGCTAATCCCATTTTTATCAAAACCTAGGTTTTTCAACAAAATTCCAAAATTCCTACTATTTCTATGTTAAAATCTACCCATAATCTATTTATTAAACTCACATTGTGTAGAAATACTTACCTCAAGATGCTATGTGAAAATCCCTCTCTAAAAAGCTCTAAAATCGGCCAAGAGATGTTTGTAATGAAAGAAATGGCCTAAGTCCTATTTCTAAACTAAAATACTGCCCAGGCGTCCCTTCTTCTCGATCGCGAAAAAGGCCTCGCGATCGCGAAGGCAAGCTGCCAAGGCCCCTTGAATATGTACTTCGCGAACGCGAAGAAGACCACTCGAATGAGAAGGCTTTCCTGACCAAAGCTTCGCGAATGTGGCCCCGCTTTTGCAGATGCGAAGGGCAATTGCCCAGCTGACCCCCAAACCCAATTTCTCCTACGTGATCGTTGACCAGTGACCCCGAGCATTGCGATCGTGAGCTCCTTATCGCAAATGCATAGAACAATGTCCCCCCCCCCCCC